>JAPMOB010190389.1:0-31221 GCA_029875015.1 Lepomis gibbosus
TGTGTGTGTGTGTGTGTGTGTGTGTGTGTGTGTGTGTGTGTGTGTGTGTGTGTGTGTGTGTGTGTGTGTGTGTGTTGTAATGGAACACACTGTGTGTAGGATGAATGCAAAGCCTCAATGTCAAATAGTATTTAGAGGTCAATTCAACTCCACCAGTGTACAATAAACGATTCTGAACAAGGCCAAAAACACCTACTACTCTACCACCACTGCAAAAGGTAACCCCAGTGCTCTTTTTCTCACCGTCAATAAGCTACTTCAAGCAAACGATTTCCTCTGGCTGCCTCTGCTAAACTGTGCTGTGATTTTATGGATTTTTTCCAGAGCAAAGTTATTTCAATCTAACAGCAGCACCATCAAATGTCCATTCAACTTAATATTTTCAGCTTTCTCCCATGGCAACGAGCAGCTTGTAACTGAACTTGTCACATATTCAAGGACTACCTTCTTGACCCCATGCCCACGCCTACAATTAAATCATGTCTGCCTTTGCTCTGCCCCCTGCTGACACAAATCCATTTCTTGCCAAGCTCCTTGAACTGTAGTCAGTCAGTTCACGGTTTCTAAACTTATGGGACGAGCTTCAGTCTGGGTTCAGGGCAAAACACAGTACAGAGACTGTCCTTACCAAGGTTAACCAGTGACCTCCTTGTAGCTGCTTACTCTGGTTACCTCAACATACTTATCCTGCTAGATGTTGCTGCTGCTTTTGATATAGTCTGTCATAATAGTCTGCTGAACCGGCCAGTTTGAAACACTACTTGGTGTCAGTGGTGCTCCATTGTCATGGTTCAAGCTCTACCTCACAGCTCACAGCTAGACAACAGGGTTTTTTTTATATTAGCAGCTGTAGTTTGTCTCACATCCCCCTTATTTTTATTATTAATTCTAGGATTGTTTCATTGTCACTGACTTCTGATTTCTTTCTGTCTTTCTCACAGACATATACACACACGGTCATACAGTCACTCTTACAGTAAATGCATACCAGATGAGGGTTTGTTAGATTTTTCCTATGAACGAAAACAGTACAGAGAAAACATTCTCTTCAACCTCCAATTTCTCTGTCTTTCTCTTCCTCACACACATAAACACCCCCCCCCACCCCACCCACCCCCAAAAAAATTATTTCACAGCATCACTCTGCCTTTGAGACCGAGGCTAAACTTGGTCTGAGATTACTGCCTTTATTAAAAAAGATCACCCTAATCCTCTGCTTTAATTCTATTATACCCTCTCCCGTCTCTCACTGTACTCTGGCAGTGAGCTGGGATTGGCCAGTGAGGCAGGCCTGTCAGAGGAATGGAGATGACACTGTTGGAAGTGGAGGCAGCTGGGTCTGATCCGACTGCCAGTCTCCCAATCTCCCAGATTAGGGAGAATGATAAAGCTAAGTAAGGCTGATTCTTTTGTGATTGTCCTGTATGTATCGCACAGTCACGATGTAAGCATCAGTTCTTTAAATATAGATTTTATTTATTGTGGTCTTAATATAATAATTCTTAATGTTAATGTTTATGTTAATGGTAATGTTTATTCAACTGAAATAACACAACATGCATTTAACATACACCTATGAAAGCTTTCACTTTTGCTGTTCCAAATACCCAGCAGCAGGGATATTATTAGGGTCTGATCTGACCATTAAAATAAACATGTTTAATACTTGTGCGTCCTTTGTATACAACATCTTTAAAAGATAAGCATGGTGATGTATCGTTATTATCTCATGAAAAGACTAAAACCAACAATGAATTGAACCTAATAACAGGTTTTGTTGCCAAAGCCTGACATAGCTCCAGTGTTGTCCAAAGGCAATCAATTAGCCACGCCATTGCACTGGTTAAAATTTCCATCTCAATTTTGATGAACATGGGCTCTGTAGTTTATTGTAAGACTGCTGCCATTAATTCTCACCAAATGTGTTGACGGCTGAAAATAGTCCCAAACAAATTCACTATTTATTCCTGTTTGCAAAAACAGGAATCAATGTACAGTGCTCACCTGTTTTAGAAGATTACTGAGCATTTTTAAGAAATGAAGCTTAACATTTGACACACTTTTTTTTTATGGATTTACATCTTCAACAAATGACCTAGCGGCTTACTGCCACAGACAGAGAAGGGAAGTTGGAAAGTTTCGGGAGACAGAAAACACATTGTTCGTTCTGGTCATTTAATGGGATTTGTTGACAGTTGTTGACTATAAAATGTAGAGTAACAGGATCTGTATCCTTTAATGGTGCATGGGTGATGACACCCACAATAAACTTTTGTCAAGAATTTCTTAGGATGCTAATATAAAACCACTAGTTGATGTCAGTGGGTATCTTTTTTCATCTTTCACAGGAAATATTTATAATATTGAAATGTGCTCTGATGCACAGGAAGTGATACAGTTTACATTACAGCCACAAATTGTTTAACAAACACACTATGAGTGCTTAGGGCGGCACGGTGGTGCAGTGGTTAGCACTGTTGCCTCACAGCAAGAAGGTCGTGGGTTCAAACCCTGGTTGCCCCGGCCTTTCTGTTTGGAGTTTGCATGATCTCCCTATGTCTGCGTGGGTTCTCTCCGGGTGCTCCGGCTTCCTCCCCCCATCTAGGTTAATTGGTGACCCTAATTGTGAGTGGTTGTTCGTCTATGTGTGGACTGGCGACCTGTCCAGGGTGTACCCTGCCTTTGGCTCAATGTCAGCTGGGATAGGCTCCAGCCTCCCCGCGACCCTGTATGCAGGATAAGCGGTTGACGATGGATGGAATATGAGTACTTATGGTAAACATGTATGATGATGAGTGATAGTCTTTAAAACTGATTAAATAAAGAAAAGGACATAACTTACACTAGTTCACACTTTAAGTTTACCTGTAAATACACATCCTTGTTTTATTTCATTACCTCACATATAAACTCATTCAAATTCCGAGTAACCTTTTACTGTTAACATCCTGTCGGACGACAGCAATTAGTGTCCATTTACACCAAAACCTAATGTCTTTCATTGTCATCATTTCTCGCTTGAACAAATCACACAAAACATCACCACTACCTGCCAAAGCTGCCACGAAATGTTAATCAAAAGATTATCACATTTAGAACCTAACAGACCTCTCAAATGACAATAGTAGAGAAACAGAAGGAGGAAATTATCCCAATAGGTTATAACATTCATCATCAATTATCATATCATTATAATGATACACACAATCCAGCTGTTTCACATCCCACTGTAAAAATATTATGATGTACTGTTTGCACAAAATGTCTTCTATGTGGTTTTTGGCAGCTTAGGTCTATTTAGCTGTTTGGCTAATGGTTGTAATATTACTTTTTATATGAGATCCTAATTTTCCTAAATCGCTATCCTCATTTCTAGCCAGTATCACCATGTAATGGAGACAAAAACATAATTGTTTATTTTTTTGTATTAAAAAAAAACAATTATGTATTAACATCAGTTGAAGTATCTGATAACTGTACATCTGTCTATTATTGCAGTTATGTAAGTATTATGTAGGTTTTGTTACTGCTTAAGTAAGGTTTTATTGAAATAAAACAATGAATTCGAATAATTTTCAAATAAAAAAAAACTACTGGGAATGTGTTTTTGTCTTTAATATAATGATAGTGTTTTGTATTAAAAGCAATAAAGCTCTTGTGATACACATTACATTGCACCAAGGTTGTTGGCATCACAGAAAAAACACCACATCCTTCTTCATATTTCTCTGAACTGCATTAGCGAAGGCCCCTGGAGTCTCAGATATTGTCTCTCACCTGGGTTCACCAGCTACTAGAAATCAGAGGGAGGCTAATGTGAATCAGCCACCAGCTGTTTCATTAAAACACAACTTCCATGTCTGCCCACTTGTCCATCGCATTGACCTTCGTTTGGCACAGAGGTGCTGTTGAGTTTTTAGCAGTCCGGAAAATATAGCCTGTCAAAGAACATATCCTAACTTCAAGACACTCCACAGTGTTAAAAAATATTCCACACACTGTTGAACTGAAAGCTTTGACCTCCTGACTGCACAGCTTGGTGGTATTTTCCTGAAGCCTCTGGACTCCGGTGAGAGCAATCACAAAAAATGAGCAGCAGGTCTGACACTCAGCCACCTTGGCACTTCACCAACAGACAGGGGCTGACTTGGCAGCGTTCCGTCTGTCACCCTATGGTTTTCAAAGGGGCAGACACAGCTCACCTGTGGTTGGCTCCTCCGTGACATTTGATATGCCAGTGACAATTTGTTTACTCGAGCACTGATTGCGCTGTGTCCTCTGAGATGCCCTGACCACGCTGTCATCGATGTATTGACTTTTACCATTCTTGGTGTAAATCCATACACAGGCGTAGAACTCTTCTTCCTCTGACTGAGCGTTTGTTCATTTTCACGTCCATCTCCCCTTCTTCCTCCCACTTCTCCATTCTTCTCACCCGCCTTCATTGTTCTGGCAGACAGTCCTCTCTTGTTTTATCCAGTCATCTCTTGTTCACTCATCCATCCTCTCCCTCCCGAGGGATTATTCATGCTTGGCCTGGCTGCTCACACCTCTCTCACACTAGGCTGAGAGGCACAGATCCAACCAGCTCCATCAAGACATGCAGGACATGAAGATAGGCCCTGTTACAGAGCAATCAACAAAGCAAAAGAAAGGATGTTAAAACAACATCATTTTTATGTCACTATGAAATAACATAAGTAAAGGCTAGAATGTAACAAGATAAAATATTGTAATACAATATGAAAACAATAATGAACACAACCTATGAACCAAAAGCTACCAAAGCTTCCGCTGTTCATACACAATTAACTTCTGCTTAGCTGCTTTCAGTGCTTACACGTCAGCCAGCACTTCAACTGACATTGGTTTTCAGTTCATACACTTCCCTTGAACTGACACTATTTTCTTTCAGGACCTCTTGCCAAGTCTCTTCCAGCTCAATTTATCACGTACATTCAGCTGCAATTTATCAACTTACATTTAGGCTGAATCTTAAACTTCTTTCAGCAATTTTAATTGCCACTTCAGCTAATTTCAGTATGTCAGCTATTTGAAGGATTTAGCCTTTTCTAGTTATCGATGTTATCATACCAACTTAATCAATAATTACCATTGTCCTTCCATTTATGTCAAGAGAACTACATGAAACGTAAGCGCTGAGGATGTAGTTATACCTGATGTCATGGGATTAAAGTCTAAACCGCTGAGGCTCGACAATTCTGAGTGATGTTCTGAGTGTTTGTTATTAACACTACTTACCTCTGCTGTCCCTGAGGTGCTGATGACTTGTTGTTGCTTGACTGAACACGGGGCTAAAATACTAATCTCATCAGCACTCAGTGATGATTCAGCAGTTAGTAAGAGCTCATAGGCATGTATAGTATAATACATGAATATACACAAGGTTTTTCTCATTTTGGATCTCGGTTTTAGAGCAGTAAAAAATAAGGTGTTTCTAAATAACGGATAAAAACGATTCATTTCTAGCCAAATAACTACACAAGAAGAGAAAAATAGATGAGATGTACAAGTCAATCAGGGGAATGTTGCTTTCCAACCTTGGTTTCACACCTCATCCCTTGGCAAAAACTGCCAATTTTTCCATTTCTTCTCTACTGTAAAGTTCAGGGAGGATGTATGTGTAAGGATATGTGATGTGTGCATTCGCCCTTCCCTCTGTTTTTTCCTTCTCCACTTTTTCCCTCTCTGTTCTTTTTCAACCCCACACTGCTTCCTACCAGTGAGTCCATTGTCCCAGATATCTGTCCTCTGATCAGTAGCCCTGTCTCAACCTGTACCAGGGTGATGTATGGGGCCTGATAGTTGAGCTTTGCAGGGAGGACTTGCGAAGGAGATGAAAAGGGCAGCTCTTAGACAGAAAGCTCTGGGAGCTGTCAGACTCCCCCGGATGCAGAAAGGTAGATGTTATTTGTCTACGTGTAAAGAACACTCTCACACTCGCACCGACATGCAGTCATTCTGTCTCTGAAAAACTTTCCTGGCAACACTACTGCATTTTTGGATTAACATATTTTGGAATTGGTATTTCTGTGCTCTTTGCCATAGGTAAAAATTAGGGGAAGACATCACACTCTTTTCGTTACAAAATAAGTATAGAATTTCTATTGTTCTGCAGCGCATTGTTGATGATAAAATAAACTTAAATATTTATTTATTTATACATTTGTTTGATTGAGCTATGCATGGTTACCTAAATCACCTTTTCTATGGGGCGATTTGTCCAAATGTAAATGTCATTTTCGATTATGGAAATAAATAAATGAATTAAACAAAATTATTTTCTATAGCGCTTAAAAGCAGAAATGCTAAGTTGCAGCTATATTGCTATCATTCCAATCAGCCGATGTTTTCTTTTCACTGTGTAAGCTGGTCAAAGATGCTGAAAAATCCAAATTTAATTAATAAGGTGATTAGTACAACCAACGGAAAGACACAGGCAGGGCAGGGAGACAGGGGAAAAAGCAGAAATGAGACGCAGAATGTTGGAGCCAAAAGAGAAAAAAGGAAATAGAGGCAAACAGTGGGATGACATGATGTAGAGAGAGGAGGGGAAGAGTTGAGCCACGGCAAGAATTCAGACGTTTTGACATACCGCAAATCGATTAAAGGCTGCATGCCAATAGCATTGTATGGATCCAGCTCTGTGGCCATTAAAGGGACAGCTGATTCTCTGTGTCCAGGATCAGCATCACTGGAGGAGGAAATGACACACATGGTGCTGTCATTGATAATGTATTAGCAGAGTGCTGTGAGTGTATGTTCATATGCATATGGAGTGTATATGTATTTGTATTTGAGTTTGTATGAACAGTATATCTGTGTGTTTGTGCATTGAAGAAGAGAGTCCTGTCATTGAAAATGTATTATAATAGATAATCTATGTGAGTAAGCAAGCTTGTGCATGCTTTCTGATCTAAATGCATTTGAACAAGTAATGTATGTGGGTATGTTTAAGTGCACATAAATGTGCGTAAAAGTGTCTGTTTGTGTACACATGTATCAAAGGCTCATTATTTCACCTTCCTATATATATTTTTTTCTCAAATGTTATGCTGATAAAGTGCACTGAAGTAAAGAAAATTTAATTAAACAGTATGTATGTATGCACTTATGTGTATTTGTGTGTGCTTAAGTCCATACATACTATCTGGCCTGGCACTGGCTTGTTACATAAATGAAAATATGAGAAAGTTGACCTATACACAATCTCACTTATCAAAGGTCACAACCTCCTGTTTTAGCGAAAAAAAATCACACAAAACCACTTTTGTTGACATCATCTGAGCTATGAAGCCCATTGTGTTGAGCCCGCAATAACAAAGTGAAACTGGTGGGTATAACTGTAAACAGAGAGGGAAAGAAAAAGAGGCATGGCAACACTGAACATATAGTAGATTCTAACACAAGGTTATTTTCCTAAATAGACCTTATCACCAAAGTGGCCTTTACAGATCATTCAAGATTTACCCAGCAGCGTCAGACAAACCCAAACCTGATCTTGTTAGCTAAGCCAAAAATTATCTGTGCACAACCATGGAAAATTTGAAAATAAACAGCAGAGCATATAAAACACTGACGAAGGCTGGAGTGTCACAGGCAGGGAAGCGCTGTCTCGTTAAATCACCCAGGATAATTTATACCAGAGCTCCTAATGAAAACTTGGCCACGGTGTTTGACCAAAGAAATGATTGCGCAACCAGGAAATGCACGATTGAAGCTCTGTCCCTCCTATACTTTTCTCTTCTGCTCACTCTCCATCTCACTGACTCTCCTCTAATCATAAACAGACACATTCCTGAAGCAGGCTGTAAAACAGAGCTCTGCCAGGTTTCAGGAATGTGATCACACAGCAGCATAGTGCTGCTGCAGCCAACTGATGGTGAAGGTCACTGTCAGACACAGCTGGATTTTCCTACAGTAGATTTTTCATCTGTACCTTGCAGCACAAAATGCTTAAGGGTAAATAGCAGCCCCTGTTTTACTAAAATAACAATGGAAATGAACTTTAGCAGTTTATTTGTCACTAACTGGGGGGGAAAAATCCTCCACTGAGCACACTGTGACCTAGTTTCAGTGAGTATACACAAGTGGGTTATAATACCTGAAAGAATAAAGCACCCTTTGTTGTTGTCCTTGCACTGGATTTCTTTTGAGTGGCCTACTTTGGTGTTAGTTAATTGTCAGTTTTCATGTCCTTTTCATTATTAATGATCATGTACGCGTGTTTGTTTGTGTGTGCCCCACAACAGACTCCTCGGTGGCATATAGACTTGGAGCCTTGGGCCAGTGAAAGTCATTCTCTGGAGGATGAAGCTAAAAGGTTCCTCAGTTACATCACAACACCACAAGTGAGTAATCATTGTTTGAATTCTTACTGGTAGTAAATATTTATTTATTTTATTTCATGTATGTGTCAGGGACAAACTACAAACTATTAAAAGCAAATGTTGTCATTTGCAGTGATGGAAAGTAACTGCAGTCAGAGTATTTCTTCAAATACTGTACTTAGGTTTATATTTGAGGTACTACCAACATTAGTGCATCAATACCGATAAGCTAATAATCCAGTAATAAAGATAATATACTTCGAGTATAATAGTATAACACTCAGAGGGTCATTTTTTCTGCTTTGAGTACATTTATTTTTGATGCTTCAGGTACATTTTGCTAATAATAATTTCATAATGTACATTTTTAATGCAAGACATTTATTATTATAGTGCATTTTAATAGTGTAATAATGATACTTTTACTTAAGTGTACGGTCAAAATACTTCCCATGCCACTGGCCATTTGAGGTACTGTAGCAGAGTTAGCTAAAAGCTAATTTTCATCTGACCTCACTCTGATAGATCACATTTAAACCATACACACAGTGACGTAAAACATTAACCAAACTGAATAGCACACATGTAAAATTAAGCACAGTAGTACATTGCATATGCCAAATCAATGAGATGAACATTAGGGAATTTAACAAATTAAGCCACAAAGTAAAATACAGAGCAATGTGGTTACAGAGTGTGGTAGCTATTAGCCACATTTTTTTTACAGTGTTACATGCAGTAACTATTTCTTAAAACTGCAACTTTTCAGTTTTAAATGTCTGTTTGTGCACATAATAAGCAAATACAATACAAAGCGTTATCAAGTAAGCCTTAGAGATGCTGGCAGGCCTACTTAAAGAGAGTCAGGCAAGCTGTTTCCCCCTGCTTCCATTTTTATGCTAAGCTAAGCAAATCGACTCCTAGCTCAAACATGAGATCTACAACAATCTTCTGATCTAACTCTTAACAAGAAGACAAATAAGCCTGTTTTCCAAAATGTTGAACTGATGCTTTAGAGCTTCAGATATAACTACAACTCTATGTCATATGGTAAGAGTTGAAAATCAATGCTGACTGCCCAAATACAGAAGAGTTTGATTTGGAAGATTTGCAGAGCAGACAAAGAAGATATGCAGGAGTATTGTGAAAGCGTGAAACAGAAAACAGGATTGTTGGTTTCTTGGCAAAATTTGCTCTGCTGCCTTTGTGTAAGAAGAATCTGAACATCTCTTCAGCGGGTACAAGTTCCTGGTTGCTAACTTTAATTTGTTCCACTGTTAATGTGGTGTCTTTTATGATTTTTTTGTACTTTTTATTTGTCGTATTGGCTGTACAAGTCCCATCAGGGCATACAACATCAGGGCAACAACTTAAATTGGCATCTACTGTTTTAACTAAAGATAAACTGAACATGGTAACCAGATGTATAAATGTAGAAGGTAGTTTAAAGAAAGGTAATTGGAGTAGCTATTGAAGGCCAGGAAGTGCATTATTTTGACAGGTCTTTGTTATGTATATCAGAGCAAGCCGGTATGAATCAGCCTATGACTGAGCAACACTGGCACCTCTTTCACATTCAGCTCAGCCAGACAGTGTTTGTCTTGCTTGACAGCACACACATAATTCATTACTGTATTGATTACCATACAGATGGAACTCACAGCCCCTCTATTCATACCTAATCAATGAGATGTTGTGGTTTGTTGGTTTATGTCAGAATTAAATTACTACAAATCGATTAAGATGTTCAGCATTATAATTTGAGAAAAATCGAGAACTTCAGAAAGCCTGAAATTCTGCGCCAATGTCCCAAATGTGAAGGTAATGCAAAAACACAGTTTTATTTTCACTGTCCAAAACATAGAAGGACATTTTTAGATTATATGGGCTGCGGTTTTTATTGTAATGAAATTGGCTTAGGGATAAATCAGCAACTTATCTTTTTCCCTCACACAATATAGCGAGAACACAGAGTACCCCACTCCAAATGACTAAGCATTCATTCTGTATCTTTCACAAAGCAGACATTCAGCTCATAATGAATTAGCCCCAGGATGTGTATGTGTGTACATGCGTGTGTAGCCCCTTGTGTGCATTTGTGTGTGTGTGAAAGGAATAGACAAGGACGAAAACACAGAGAAAAAGATTGTTTGAGTGTGTGTGTTTGTGGGAAGCTGTTAAAGGAAACTGTCCGTCATATACAGTGACAGGCGGGGGTGGAGGGAGTTGGGGGGCGCTCACAGCATCCTCGGCTGTAATGCTGACTGACACAGTGCCTGGTGGAGCTGTTACTCAGAGGGATGGCCTGCGACACAACTGTCCAATCAATAGCAGTCAATGTGTCTTGCATGCATGCATGCATGCACCAGCACACACTCAGATAAGAGGATACTTTTATACTTTCTATTAAAAAACAACAGCATGACAAGTACTTTATCTACTGTATCTGATTAGATTAACAAGAATGAGTAGTTACTGTTCATTCATTATAGTTTATGCTCAATAAAAAACATTTGTTGAGGTCAATTTTTACAGCTCACTATTCAGTGAAACAGTGTTTAGCAGTCAGCAGTGCAGTGCCACGGAAGAGTCTGCAAATGTGAAATTGAAAATAATAAAATAATTGCTTTTTATTGCTCATTGTGTGTAGATGAATGCTTTTAGCTGGAATACATAAACAATGGCCGCACAGCGGAGGCTGTTCCAGATATACTTAAATAGATTGTTGCACCAAAAACACGTGCACAATTCTTGTGCCCTTTGGAACAAAGACACATCGGGTGACTTTTATTCCTCCTTGATATGGTGCTCTTGACTGAGCTAGTCCCTTCCTGCCTGACCTGTTGCTGAACACTCTGGTTAGATGGAGACACTTATTCAAAGAATCATTCACCGCCATATTGTGGTGCAGGGGTGGAGGTGCAATTGAAAGAGCCTGTGTGAATTGGCCAAGAAGGACCAGGAACGTGGAAATCAAGGTGAGGGAGAGGGTCATCTCTACACAACTACAAGTCATTGATGTTTGTGCTAATGCACCAAAGACCAGTTCAGAGAATACCACCTAGGGCCTCTATGGTTCTGATGAAGGACTTTAATGCTTATATGGGCACTGATGGAGAAACCTGGAGGAGGGTGATGGTGATTGAGGAATGCCCTGCCTAATCTGAATCTGAGTGTTGTTTTATTATTGGACTTCTGTTCTTCTGTTCTGTGGTGCCTTCCTCTGGAGGTGTTCCGGGTACAAGACCCCAAGTAGACAAAGAACATGCTGGAGGGATTTTATATCCCATTTGGCTTGGGACTGCCTCTGGATCGTTCAGGAGGACCTGGAAAACATTGCTTAGGGGAGAGCCATTTGGACTAGCTTGCTTAGCTTGCTGCCACCACGACCCGGCCCTGTATAAGCAGCAGAAAATGACCGAATGGATGGTTTATTCAAAAGGCCAAAGCAAGGAAAACATGCCTAAGAGGTTCTTTTCAAGCTGTAAAAAATCTAACTCACTTCAAAGGTGAACCCTGCTGTTTGTCTAGGAATGAAAACATGCATAATGAACAGTCTCAACTGTCAATAGATGTGGTTTTATAAGAGGATGGCACACAGCACTTATCACTCCCTGACAATAGAATCTTTTTGGAAAGCACTTATCATTACTTCATTCTACTTTGCTTTAATTTAACATTTTAGCGGCTGTAAAACATTTTTATCAGATTTCATTTCAATTAACCAGAGCGAACACTGTGAGTTTTAGACTAGATAGTACACAGTGGACAACATAAGAACACACATACACACATTTGCACCCATGCTATCTTGTTTACACTTGAATGGTGTACAGTAGAGCCCCGGATTTATGTTTCATATCATCATGTCTGAACCAATATTGTTCCTTCCCCTGCAAATGGAATCGCTGCAGCAGACGGAGATTAAAGAAACGAGACAGCAAACATTCAATCAGCAACTCCTGTGCTAAATCTTAAGTCACTTTTAAAACTGCAGATGTACAACACAAAATCCAACACAATGACATGTATACACATGTTTACCGTGTGCATGTACACAGTTTATGCAGGTATGAGCTTTATATAAACAGGGGAACTGACATAAACACTAAAGATGTTGCAGATTCTGGGTGAGTAGGAGCTGAGTTAAGCACACAGTTTCAAAGCTGAGAAGTAATTATAGCAATACTTTGGTTATTGTATTGTAAGGATTTTACATCGTAAAGTACTTAAAGAAGGAATATCAGTCTCTTCCTTGTTTATCATCTTTCTTTCATTCTTCTGGTCTCTCACTCTACTGTTGAGAGACTTGGCAGTGGTGCTGATGCGTCCGCCCAAGCTATGCATCATGATGAATAGTATGTGTATCGTAGTTAAATACTGAGGTGCAACACACACAGGGTGGAATTCAGTAGCAGTTTCCAGTGATTTATAGCATTTGTGTGATATTTTGAGGAAGTAGATGTTCGTCACATCACGACAGTTCAGAAAGGGTCAGCCAAGAAGCAGCTATTGGCTATTAAATGCTGGTATGATTGTTTATGTTCCCTAGTACTCAATCTATTGTCCTATGTGACTAAACCTCCCCATTTGATACCTGGTTAGACTAATGCTGCGGAAGACACACATTCAATAACTACCTTTAGCAACGTTGTCTTAAACTCATGAACATAAACTCTACTGTTCTGTTTATGTCTGGTTCAACTTCAGAAACACTCCAAAATACAGTATATAAAGCTAAAATCACATATGCACACAGTACAGGACTCATACATACCACCTACAGTATGTGACCATGACTGTTCACTGTATAAAGAATGTTCACATAGTTTACAATTTCTTAGTAATATTTGCATTTTTGTGCGTCACCAAGCTCTCGTGGTTTAACCTCTTCAACTCCACAAGGATGCCTATGTCCTTGGCCCACATTACTGTCTTTCAGAGGCTGTAGTGGACAGCATGTGAAAGCTAGAGTGAAGATAGCATAAACAAACTAGGAACCTAGGGCATTCACAGGATGTATGGCTCCAGAACAGAAGTGTTTGCCATCCAATCGCTGAAAAACACCCTTTCCACAGAAATGTCCAATTGTCAAAGGTTGTCGATACCAAATAAGCATGAATTTTGATTTTCCTCAGGATCTTGGTGTCTTAATGTTGTATTTTGGAGGGATTTTTGACCATTTGTTTACATTTTCAAGTGGTGAAAAAATATTACATCCTGCACCAAATCTGTGTATCAATTCAAAAATTGTTGCAAAAACTTATGAGACATTAATACGCATGGGATTGGCCATCACATACTTGTATAATAATGTCCCATGCGCTAATACACTCTAAACTTTGAAAATTTTAAAAAGTGAATAGGCGCCTAACCAAAAACACAAAGTTTATTACATATTTATGACTAAGACACACAGCGCTGAGCTGATTTTCAAATTATCTATGTGGCCTGCTATCTCTCCCTAAAAATCCCCTTTGCTCAAAAAGACAAAAATGGGATCCATGGTAAGGAGGAGTGGAGTGGAAGAGGTTGGCGAGATGTAAGATGCTCTCTTCTCTTTGAAAACAGACGTGTAGAAAGTAAAAAATCAATAACACTCATTCCTCTAGCCGAAATACCATTCATTTCCCAATTTAGTGCTTTTTTTTCTCAGATTTAACATAATATTTACATATAGGGTAATATAGGACTCCCAGTTTGAGCCAGGGAACATAACATAACCATGACAAGAAGCTCCGATCTTCAATATCGGAAATGGCATGTTTTTATGTGTCCAGGTGTCGTGTGCATCGTTGGCCGGAGAGGAAGATGCTCAAGAGAGGACCAAGTGTGCCTGGGCTGCGTGTCTGGACCCCAAGTACAGCCTGACCCACAGAATACAAAGCAAACACTGCAGGATTTACTCTTTTGGGTGCGTACAGACAAACTCTCACTTAAGTCTTCCACTGACTACATTAATTCTCTAACTCGTATCTTTACCCTAAACACCTCATGTTAAACACGATCCTTTATCTAACAAAAATCTAATGCTAATTGTAATCACTTAAACAAAGAATCTACATTCTATACACTAGCTTTGTGACAAACTGTCATCTACAGAGAAACAGGATTGTTCACAATATTCATTTTCAGACAATCAGTGAGATATTTGCAGATGTGACAGCTATTCAGAGCATCTGGTTCTGTGACAGGCAGCGTGATATATCATCATAGATCATAATTGCAGCCATTGTTGCTTCACCCGTGACTATTTAAATTTTGTTTTTCTAAGAGGAGAAATTCAGGCTTTTCTCTCACTGTGCCATCACATAATGAAGGCTATTTTCCACATTATAGAGGAGGAAGAGTATCTCTATCTCTATGTCCCCTGTTAGCCTTGTGTTTTTATGTCTTCCCATTTCAATGACTAATTGGTCACGGAGCCTATATTTATTCAGGATTTGTCTTGCTGTGTCAAAGTTGAAATATTAGGCTGACATGTTTGGGCCAGGTAGCAGTTAGGTTCCTTTTTCGTTGTGTGATTATCCCGGTATTCTGGGAATACAATTGCTTTTTAATTTGTTAAGTAAAGATAATCCTCCCTATGCCTTAAGTGTACCTCCAACATCCACCTGGAACGTCACATCCACTCAACCTCTGTTTCCTCTCCTTGAGTGGCAAGTAATCTTCTGTCAAGTCAGCCAGGCGACCAAAGTATTTGACCTACTTAAGATTGGAGAGTCAATCACTCTCAGTTAGCTTTGTGTGGTGGATCAGCCCGGTTTCTGCCCCGCTGGGCCTCCACTGTGCTGAGGTGCTGCCGAGGTCCAAAGGGTCTGAAGGGATTTTTCTGCAGGAGAGAGGGAGCTTATTAATTTGACTGTTGAGAGACAGCACAGGTGTGCGGGCATGCATCAAGGCAGGCAGGGCAGATAGTGATGTAGGATGGAAGGGGGGGTGGGGTTATTGCTGTTTCTGCTTCCTATCTCTCCATGGAGTAGGGATCAGGGGTCAAACGGAGAGAGTGGATGAAAATATATCTGATATCCTCTCACTGACTGATGGGAAGTCACTCATGCAGACAAGCTACAAGGACATGCACCAAAAATAAAAGGAATATTATTATGCGTCCTCTCAGTGATTTATGCAAACAATTTAACATTTGACCTGAATATCAGCTTGGGAAAAAGTGACTCGCAAATTTTTCAAGTCAATGAAAGCTGCATTACCATTTTTCTTTCTATTTAAGTGATCTCGCAAGACCTCTGGAATGATTTCAATTCACACTCAGTTGCCCCTCAACTCTGGCTATTACAACAGCAGTGATTCGACCAAAAAAGAACAAAATTCTATGAAAAACAGAAACACTGTGAGTAACAAAGAGAAGAGTCCTTTAATAGTTTAACAAGCAACACTGCTCTAAAAAAGTTCCACTTTTCTGGATACACCAAGTGATCTCCTCCACATGTCCCCTATCTGACCTAGATTCACAGTACACACACACACACACACACACACACACACACACACACACACACACACACACACACAGACTTCTTGGTCATAGTCTTGAATCTATGCCAGGTATTCTGAGTGTCCGATTCTCATTTCTGCTCTGCTGTACAGGAGGCTCGCAAAACCCTCAAATACAGTCCACTGCTGCACACACATCTGTCTTTAATAGAAATGTCAAATACTATTAATATAACATAAGATATAGCAAATAACATAATTAATATATTTTTGCGGGGGTTTGTTCATGTGTTTATGGTTGGCCCGTCTCATTTGCATCCTGTTTAACGAGCCGTGGACGGTCGTGCCTGGGCAAGATCAGCAGCTGTTCTTGGATTGGTCTGTCACATGGTGGTGGGTGTGAGGTGTGGTGTGGCATGAGGGGGAGTGGCAGGATGTTTTTCCACATGAAAGACCAATTATGCACCTTTCACCTTTCATACTCAAACTTACCTTTCTCATCCATCTCCATCTTCCTCCTCTAATGCTGATTTCAATCTCTGTGGCTGTCTTTTTGATCAAGTCTAATATTTTCTCTGGATGCAGTAACAGGGCAGACACAAACTGTAATCAAAGATTGTTTGACAGGATGATTCATCCATTATTATAATTTTTTTTTAAAACAGCCCACATCATGGCCAATCTAAACAGGTCTTGAAACGTGTGCATCCACTCTGCTGCTGCACTTTGACCATTAGCATGGGCGTGTGTGATGCTGCAGCAACAACATGAATATTCACCGTAGAGCTATGGGCAATCGTGGCTTCAGCCTCTACCCCTTTGTTTTCTTTGGCCCTCCTAAGCAAAATCAGTAGAAAATAATAAGATTTAGTTACCAGGATAACTGATAATTTGTTGTTGCAATTATGAGTGCCCTTATCAGTAATTATTCTGTAAGAAAAAGTCCCGATCTTCTAGTCGGTCAAATCACAAACTAAATCATCTAAATAGTTTGAGGAGTGTCAAAATATGTTAAACAGCCAACCAAAGGCAGCAACTTTTTATACATGTGATTGCAGGAAAAGCGCGGTTACTAAATAACATTAGAATTAGCTGCATACCATGAAGGTGAGCCAGGTCCACGCTCAACAGCTTTCCTTACAGACTGTAGGCCCTGTAGCAGTTAATGTGCTGTGATGTGTAATGAAGGAACACAGTAAGTAGAAAGAGAGAGCAAGAATGAAGATCGAGAGACATGGAGACAGAAATATTTTGAGAACACAGACACAGAGAATAAAAATAGATGTAATGGCAAAGGTATAAGAGTATTTGAAAGCGAAAGAGATAGGCAGCAGAAATTTTCCCAGCCTACCCAGCAGTTGTGAACCAGCCTCTGAGCTTCATAACATCCAGACAGGCTATTGACAACAGTTCAGTGTGAGGGCAGGCGGACGAAAGGCACTGTTTATCAGATTTACAATCCACTAGGTGTTTGTAATCAATCACAGGGCATCACATTTTCACAACTGGTTGCCATGCCATTATAGTCAACAGAGTGTTACCGCTTCTGCACTCTGTAGTCTCATGAGAGAGAATATTACAACTAGCAGAGACCCTCCTTTTATCAGCATCCAGAAGAGCTTTTGATGCACTGTGAGTCCCACTCCAGAGAATGGGAAATTCTCAGTGAAATATTTAATGCAGGAAAAAGAGATGTCTAGTTGCATCTCAATCTCTGCCATATACTCATCTCTTCCTCTCTCCCTGCAAGTGAGACACACTCTGGGACACAGTGCCTCGTTCGTAAAAGACGTGTACTGTGAAATGCACTCCCACTGCCGCAATTATGGAATACAGCCGCAACACAAACTAGACACGGGGGAATGCGCAGACAGCGGCCGAGAAAGGAAGAAAAGTAGAAAATTGCAGAATTAGAGAGGGGAGGGATAAAAAGAGAAAAGCAGCGAGACAGTGAGTGTGAAAATGAGGGAGAAGCGTGGAAGAGAGAAATGCAGGCAAATGTGCCTGTCTACTTAGATTTCACATCATATTTCATAATAAAGAAGCAGATCGCTGGAGAAGGAAAGGTAGATGAGGAGAACAAAAGAGTACCTCTTGGCAAAAAAATTTTCCTCTTGGTTGTTTATTATGGATGTTTTGGCTTTTAAGTGGAAGGGTTAAATCATGATCACAGTGACTGTGTGGTGTTTGATGTGTATCTCGTCTGTATCTCTTTCTCTGTCTCTTTGTAATGACATTGGTGATTGATACCTTGTGCTGATGTTCCTCAACATTAAGACCACTTGTGTCCCCATTTGCTTCTTGGCACCGAGAATATCTTTGGCTCAAACATTCTCTTCAACATACAGTATAGCAATACATGCATTGGCAACAAACAGGACGCCATCATCCTGCTTTGTGCTTGTAAGCACCTGCCTGATGGGAAAGT
The DNA here is from genome assembly GCA_029875015.1 of Lepomis gibbosus. NCBI lineage: Eukaryota > Metazoa > Chordata > Actinopteri > Centrarchiformes > Centrarchidae > Lepomis > Lepomis gibbosus. The sequence goes on from JAPMOB010190389.1 coordinate 18,235, forward strand.
AGGTGGATATATTTTGAGTTGGCAAGCCAGTCATTAGAATTCCCATGACATCTGACCCACTCCCATACAGTAAAATGCAGCAGATCTCATTTGTAGGTGTAGCTATGTTTCAGAATGAGATATAAAGCTACATTCATGCATCCATCTATCCCTCTCTCTGTCAGGGGCTGCCTGTTGTTTGAAAAATATCAATGCATGTGTTGACACAATTTTCTGTTCCAGTACTAAACCTTGATTTCTTATGACACCTTTTAAAATTTGGCCTGAACAAAGTACACAAGATTATTTATATGGAAAGGCATTCAATGTCAGCTTTCGTTACAGTTGTCAACACTTTGAACCAAGAAAAATTCAGGTCTAATACCCAGCCTTATCTCGAACACACTCAACCTGATTGTCCTGTGCTGTGTGGGTTGCAGGTTGGGTGTGGATGATCGGTCCCTGGAGCGTATTCTCACAAGAGCGGGATGTGAGGTCCACCTCTTTGATCCCAGTCTGAAGCAGCCTCATTCGCAGCAGGCTGAAATGTGGCTCCATCGGCTCTCTGTAGACTGGAGGGATCCCAACCCGGCCATTTTCGTCCAGCGTCAGTACGTCAGCACCAAGAAATTGGCCACCATCCTTAATGACTTTGGACACAGACAGGTAAAAGTCTCTGGCTGTAATTTGTGAGGGATTCTGATATTATAAAATCACCTGGAATCAAAAGTGATTTTTCTTTCTTTGTCAGTTGGAGGATTTACTCATATGCTGCATGCATGCAAACACAGGCCCCTTCCTGTGCACCCCAACATAATACAGCTCATCATGATTCATTCCTCTATCGTCTCTCTTGGGCTCCAGGTGGATAAACTCCCATATATCATTTTGTTTTCCTCCTTTAAATATTATCATGCAGAATGTTACCTCTTCAAAGCCCCCCAGTGATTTTGTTCCACCTCATCAGATAGGGATCTGCATACAAGATCAATCATATACGCACACACCAAGCCCACTGATAGCATGCATACTAATAAATACAGTTATAGATACAGTGAACATGCCTGTTTAGGAACAGGCTGAATGATAATTCAAGGTCAAAGAAGCCAAGCTTCTCTTACATAGATAATCAAATCCCGGCTGAGCGACAGTAAGGTTTTTTTCTTCTCATGCCAATGAGCGGGAAACTTAGCGTTAGTAGTTGCAGATACATACAGATTACAGACTTACAGATTTATGGTCTACTAAATTAACTCAATTCCATTAAAGCCATTCTTGATGTAATTATAGTACCTTGCGGAATATTCTGATGATTAAATTTGCTCCAATGAAAATAAAACATTTTCATTTTCACACACGTCTGTGCCCTTTGTGGTGCCACCCTCAGAACATACTCTATATTTTAGCAACACTACTGTTAAGCCTCTAGAAATAGGAAAGTTTTGTTTGTTAGTTCAGTCCAGTACTTTAGTATTGTGGGGTACATTGCAGCTTTTTGTTATGATCCAAATAAATTAGCTAAGCCTAATTAGCTGTCCATATATTAACAGTTAAATCAAAGCAGATTTAAATCAGCTTCTGAAGCTCAATTCCTACATGCTGCTCAAAGACGATTTGCCTAAGCTAAAGTTAAATTGAGGTGATCATTCCTTTTCTGGAGCCAAAAGCAAAGCTGACCAGCTCATACGAGGGAAAGATTTAACGATGTGTGTGACAAGATATAAACAAATAAATGTTGGCATGTGTCTGTGTTCGTGTGGGTGGGTTTCTACACCATACTGTTTCATCCACCTGTTTTAAATGCATAGCCACGCACGCATCCTTGTAATGAGGTTTTAATGTGAGTACATAGTGTGCCGGAGGAGCAAGCAGCAGCAGAAGCAGCAGCAGAACAGTTTTTTCTCAAACGCTCAGTGAAGAAACACAGTCACTTGGAAAGGTCGAAATATACATTTGCACAGAGTTTCTTATCTGCATTGGTTACAAACTGCACAGATGACTCATTCACTAAGCTCTGGTGACCCGCTGAGACAGCAGACGCTGGGACAAATGTCAGTAGCGGGAAGTCGCATCTGATTTAAGAAACTGCATATTGCATCACTGATCATATCTGTAATTGGACAATACAACAGTATCAGATCGCTAGCACCTATGCGGCTGTCCAAAAATATTTTTTATTACAGTTCATTATAAGGGAAACATGAATGTCTGTAACAACTTTATTAGAAACCAAATAGTTTTTAAGACATTTCATTTAAACCCCAAATGACAAACTGATGGTGGCAGTAGAGGAAAGGTCAGGGGTGTAAAAATGTTGACCCACTGGTGGCACTAGATCAGGTGATAACCAAAGTTAGTAGGCTTCATCCTCTGAGGACTATGACTACATGCTCAAACCTTTATAGCAATCCATTAAATTGTTAAGATATTTCCGTCTATACCGTTAGCCTGGCTAAAAACTGTGTGACACGGTGGTTTTTGTTTGTTTTTTATCCTTGCAGTTTAGCAAAAGAAAGTGGTGAAAATATCCATAAGTGAGGATGAATCTAGGGTGAGCTGCATTGGAATTAAGCACAATTATCTCACAAACTGTCTGGAAAACTGGGACTGAATATACAGGTCAAGCAGGTTCCCATTGCGTCTCTGTCAAGCGGCTTTTGGGAGGCTCTGCCCTGAAGGCAAAGCAGTTTTTGAAGTGCCACCAAAAGCGCAGAATCAGTAAACATCTGATGTGTAATTAAATATTTTTAATTACAATTTTCTCTCTAGTGGCAGGCTCAGTAATTAAAGCAAATGAAACTTATCATAAAGGTCAGATAAGCTGTGATGTTTGGATCTCTTGTTTACAAGCAGAAATTGTTGATGTTCTGTGACCAGAGCAATCATGTGGAACAACAGCATACAGGAAATAAAAGGCATGTTTATAGCCAGGATTTGCCCACCATGAAATAAACACATTTCAGGCCAATTATTATAGCAAAGTGTGAACTTCCATTTAGTTATTTTCTCAAATCAGCAAACTTGTTTACAAAGACTGACAACTTTTCATCAAAAGAGTCTCTAAATTAAAAATTGTCCCAATGTGATGCTTAATCCTGAGGATGCATTACAGAAATAATTACCATGTGCATTTTGATCACATACTCTATGAGTCACTTGGAGGAGAGGAAATATTCACCCATTGGGTATAAAGACTGTCTGTAGCAATCTGACATTAGTTTCTCAGCAGTGGAGGGCAGGAATTTCTGTGGAGTGCAAAGACATTTTACATAAAATATTCTACAGAGGCTATACAGTGGGGATTATCAGCTCTATTATTGTAGCGAGTGCAATTTGATTGTTTTTGAATTTATCATCAAGTTCTTACCAAATTTTCATAAGACAATTACAGTCAGGCATCTTCTTGCAGATCAACTTTGATATCATAACAAAGAATCTGGAAGTTAAAATTCTGCAAATTCTCAAGTGTGTATGGTAAATATGTAGCATGAGACAGCTTTCTAGCATAAAGACTGGAACCAGGGGGAAACAGCTAGTCTTCTTACATAATCCACCTCAGCACTTCTAAAGTTTACTATTTCTTAGCCTTCCTTGAGTCTCCCTGGTTGAAATAGCTCATACCCTCCCATAAGATGACCTGTTGTGTTGTTATACTTCTTTTTATTTGTATGGATAAAACAAACAAGTTCTTACATTTTATTTATGACTGTTGGAGGTGCTAGTATTTTGTTAGCAGACTAGCCTTTTCCCCTTTCCCAGTCTTTATGCAAAGCTAAGCAGCTGCTCAACTATTCCACTAATTCCACTAATGATCCATGTATTTTAGCTAAACTTGTTCAGTTTTTGGTATACACAAAATCAGTCCAATTATCCTCTTGCGTGTGGCCATCAGTACTTTGCTCTCCTGTAAGAAACTGTAATCATATCTCATTTCCTTCTAGCATAGTTAAGAACCATTCAGCATAGCTAATGCTGCACAGCAGCGTAGCAAAAGCCATCTTTCCAAAGCTTTAACACCATATGGACTTTGCTCAGACCAGACAGGAGTCTTGCCAGGTCTTGCAACTTCTCCTGCAGAGAGAGTTGATATTGGCAGCATTGGATTAGGGACCATTATGGCAGAAAGTGCAAAAAAGAATATTACATCTGTCAGACAGAATAAAGCTATATGAGATTCCTTAAATAACATCCAATCCTGACAAATGCACACAAACACAGTGTGAAACACAGACAGAGAAGAACTCTCCTTAGAGAGCAAATGAATGCATCACCTCCTGATGATGCCACATCATTTTAAATTAAGTTTTCTGTCCAATTGGGGAACGTATCTCAGCTTGTATGAGTTTTGGCGGCCCTGGGGAGGATAGAGGACAACATTTGGACTTGTTCTCCACAGACCTCCATTTTTTGAGTTTCTGAGACTTGTTCAGTTTCACTAATGAGGGGTGGGAATTCTGCAGAGTCACCAAAGGCATCAGTTGGAGGGGAATTTCATGGCCACTTTAATATCTGTGCTGTCACTGCGCCAGATTATGTTCTCCATTTAGTTGTAGAAATGTGAAGCTGCCCACAATTTAAAAAAACAAACAACAACAAACAAGGGAGCTAGAATGTTCCTGTTGTTAGTATCTTTAATGTAATAATCATTGACACTACAGTACCCTGAGCCTCTTTCTGATAAACCCTGCAACCTAAAACTTTCCTCTTATCACTACTAATTGAATGGCTACATAACATACCAGCAGAGAAAATGCTTACCAAGAAATTAGTGAGCCTAGAAGGAACAAAAGTGCAGTCTCCAACGAGACTTTTAAACACATAGAGGTCAGATAATGGACATCTTTAGCAGTTCAATAGACCTAAGAGGAATTCTCAGTTCTTGACGATGTGCATTAAACTTTAGGCATGCATGAGTCTCCTACATGAATATGACCTACGGGTGCTATTAACATCCATCTTATGAAGCATTTCCTCTCAGCTCTAACACAGCAAGCCTTGTCAGGCTGCTCTCTCACTCAATCCATCATCAGCATCGCTAAAGCAAGAACAAAGGTCAAGCTTCACTTACTCTGTTTCATCTTTTAATAGCTTTTGCATTCAATAATTCCTCACAGTTTTGTGTCATTTCAGTGTTATAACAGAACTCAATTATTACCTGAAGCAGAAAAAACATCTAAAGTGATTCCCCCCCTGCTCTAGGTGGATGTACTGAAGGCGGATATGGAGAGCGCAGAGTGGAAGATTTTGGAGAATTTGGTCCTGGAAGGGGTTCTGGACTCAGTGGGTCAACTGCTGTTGGAGCTTCACCTGCACTGGGCGGGCTTTGAGGTGGGCGGCGATGACCCGTCTGTGGTGCGGTACTGGTTCAGCCTGCTGAAGGAGCTTGAACACGCCAACTTTCGCCTCTTCCACGTCCATAGTAACCCAGTAAAACCTCGCCTCTTTCTGCACAAGAATGTCCTCAACGCCAGCAGTGCTTACACCCTGAGCTGGGTGAACACAGAGTGGAAGCCTTAAGGGAGGCCACACTGAAAAAAAGAACCACTACCTTGGCTGCAACAGCCTCTGAATGGAAGTTTATGTAACATGGATTTTAAGTCTGAGCAGTCTTCACATACAGTTGGCTCTTATCTGGTCTGACCTTCATGCAAAGCTAAAACCCCTGCTCTTACTTATCTTCCTGCTTTTCCTCTCCTGGTGTGTAATAACCTCAGCCGTGTAGAGGAGCAGAGTAATTGCCTCCAGAGGCTCTCTGTGTTCTACCTCATAGTGGCTGTGTTATTGGCTGCAGGTCAGCCTCTGAGTCAGTCACCCCTGTCATCGTGGTCCTATCTGAGCTTGGCCCACAGCCAGATATTAGAGGACCTTATTATATTACAATAGTGTGTACAGGCCTGGGGAACACAGCCCAATATAACATGATTTAAAGGATTTAGATGATATTAAAGGGAAAATTCAGCACGCTTTTTTGTGAAAATCCAGTCAGCGTAGCTAATTGAAGCAATTAATTCCTCAGTATGTGCTATATAGTCAAATACACACAGATAGCAGCAGAATGAGTTTCTGTATAACAATAAAGCTAATGCTAGCTGAGCATGTGATGCAGTATCAAATTGCACAAAAGCAACAAGAGGTTACTGGCATCCAACGTCCTACACTCGTTATTTAGTTGGTTTCAATTGAAGCTTAACATTCACACTTTCATATTGTTTCATATCAATGGACCACATTTACCATCAACACTGTTTGGACATACACATAAAATGTGCTGAATTTTCCTTTTAAAAGGAGTAGGCAGATGAGTAATCCTGCCTCACTGCCAGTAAGTGAATTTTTGCAGGAGGCCATCGGAGCTCCTTACACAGAAAGACAAAAACAATGAGCAGAGGAATGTGGGTAATAAAGGTAAAGAGATGATATCAGCTCAAGAAGATGGAAGAAGATGGCGATCTGGGTGAACAGACGCTTACCTACAGTTGAACCCCGATACGACTCTAAAACACAAAATGTGACAATTATATGAAGAGCATCGACAGTGATGTCTCCAGATTTGTCATGTTTGTTGGAATTTGAATGGGGATGCGTGGGCGAGTGTGTGAGGAAAAAGACAAAAAGAAAAGATGAACTCCTATTGTTTGGGTGGGTTTTTGCATATTGCAGGTTTGTGCGTTATAATAGAAAACAACAATTGAGATCCACACAAAGAAGCATTTTGTAAACTGTCATTTTCATTTTTCTTCTGGTGTTCAATTGGCCTTCCTCCGTTATATGTACTGCACCAGAACTTCACCGACATACATCATCTGAAAACATAACAGTGGGCAGACACCCTCAAAAAAAAACATTCACATTTATACGATCAATTTATATAACCTGCCAAATCCTTTGATGAAGTTAAATAAAGAATGGAGACAAATTATTGTCTGGGATCTCTCCTCATGATTTTGCGTTGAATAGAAACACGTTTTCAAGGAAACGATACTTCTTTTCATTTTCTGAAGAGGTATAATTAATAGAATGTTTATTTCCAAAAAGGGATGGTCATACAATTGAAAATTAAGAGTTTTTACCAAGAATTACAGAGGTATACCACTAAGACATTGCAAATTAAAATAACAAAACATTTATTTAAAAAAAATGCCAAGGTACCCCTCTAACATACCTTTTGCAGTAGAAACATTTTTTAAAAGTATGCTTGTATTCATCTTTGTACAGATAATACATGAGTACATATTTTGAGCTCTCACAACAGGATACAAAAATACACTGCAACAATAAGACTGGATACCAGCCCTGTGGCTTTCACTCAAGGTTTTTCACAAAATCTAAGGGACAAACGTGAATCCGTTCAGTTCTGTCCATCACTTTGCAGAAACCCAAATGCACGCACACGCATCCGAACACAAGGTAGATCTAGTCCCAGAGTTTGATTTGTCCATCCCAACCGCACGTGATAACCTTGGAGGTTTCATGCGGATGCCACAGGGCGCTGATGCACACCTTGTCATGAGCCTTGATCCTGTGGTAAAGCTTGGTGGTCTTCCAATCCCAAATGTTCAGCTTTCCATCTGCATCTCCTGACACCACATAGCTGGTAGAAAGGAAGAGGTGCAGGAGCAAACCAAAAAAGGGAGGGAGGGAGCAAAGGAGAGGATGGAAAGATTAGTACTTTGCTAAAAATGACTTCTGTTTCCACTTCACCTGCCAAAAGGTGGGAGTCTGAATGTTTGGCAATTCAGTCCAGCCAGGAGTTACAGTGTTGTCATGGATACTAAACAGGAGTTAGGGCACCTGCTCACAGTCGTGGGTGGTGGTGGGTGAGAGGAGGGGAAGAAACAGGTCTTAATGGGTGTTAGGCTAAAATTAGGGTGCTGGACCGTCATAGTTCTCCTTGTGGCACTTATACTTTAGATAATATTAAGAGGCTGTTTTCCACAGCTCTATAGCAACTGGAGGCATTTTAGAGGACAGGAGGTGAGCAGAGGTTATTTGTATTAATATACTGAGCATCCGTGTGATGCTGTCTCGCTGCGTCTTCAACCATGTTTTAACGCTTTCATTTTCCTTTACTGAGATAAAGTGATTCTTACATTTTGTTTTCTTTTGACACTTTCCGCTCATTAAAACATTTCCAACCCTCTTCACAGAGAAACGTGAATTTAATCTCTTTAATTTCTCTGGCATATTTTATTTAATCAGTTAAAAACTAAACAACTCTTGCAAACTATTAATATGATGTGAGAGTCTCAGCTGTGTAATAGCGCCCTTCATAGGAAAATTGAGTTACAAAGAGTCTTACCTCATGTCTGGGGAGAAGTCCACTTGGCAGGCATAGCCAGCCACCATGTGGCCTTTGAAGACTTTCTTTTTGTTCAGTCTGAAGCGGTTTTGGGCCCCAAAGATGAGAATCTGGTTGTCCATAGACTGGCATGCTAACCATTTACCTGGGGTTAAAAAAAGAAAGCAGCATGAAGATAGCAGCTAAACTCATGTGGTGCTGCTGTAGTAACATCCAACATGCTTAAAAAACAGTGAAACAAAAAGTGTCTATTCAAGTACTGAAAGTGTCAGAGGTGCAGCATAAAACATAAAAGAGGACAGCAGTTTGTGTTAGCAGTAACAAATTTCAACATGCAAACATTTCTAAGCTTTAAAGTTTGTCATAACAAGTTTGAAAGTGCCTATTAGCTTGCTAGTGTGTCTCATTAGCATGTTTCTCTACAGCCAAGTGTTTAACAAGCAGCCACTAGTATCTTGGTTGTGGTATCATGACGCTGGCTGCCGCTGCTGTTAGTATGCGCTAAACCTGGCAGCCACTCTTATCTTCTGGGACACCAAGTAGAGTCGAATACTTTTAACAGGTACATAATAATTGGTGGAAATATGCCTCAAGGACAGAAAAAAGTGGGAATTTGAGTTTGAGTGGACGACACACTGAAAAGGGCAAGACCTCATCATTCTGCCATCATTAAAACGGGAAGATTGAGGCAATTTAGAGAAAAATGAAAAGAGGTTTTTCATCAGCGACTGCTCAGTTGAGATATACTTTACAGAGCGTTTCAGCTCCTGACACAGCCTCAAAGTCACAACACACTGATAAGAGGCAGTGCTTCAGTGTCAACGCATTACACGACTCACTGCACTTCTTGAAAAGGAACATGATGGAAATTATTAATGTGGTATGAGAAAGTGTTGGTGTTGGTGGTCTAGCGTTGGTGTATGTGTCCTCTTCTTAAATCCTCCCTCACAAAACATAAACGAAAAAGACACTATTGTCCTCAAAAGTCAAAAGCAATAGGTATAAGAGAAAGAAAAACAACCTGGCCAATTTCCCCAGCACACTCACGCTTTGTCTGTTTCGTTAAGATAGTAAGAGACGGGGGCGAAGAGAAAATAGGAGATGGGGGTGCGGATGTGTTGTAAAGGGGGAGGGGGTGCCATTGAGGTGTGAGAGAAAACTGAATGGTCTCCCACTGAGAACACATTCATTATTCACACGCTCAAGAGAAACAAATCATGTTGGGACAAATAAGAACAACGCTGCCCAAAAAAAGGAAGGAAGAGACTAGAGAGAGTACATGAAAGGGAGACATGAAAGTAGGCAGAGAGGGAAGGAACAGATGAGGACAGAAGAGCAGACACTGATGATAGTTGAAGCTGATGGTAAGCAACTGGGAATTCCTGATTCAAGCAGAAGCGTTGACACTGAAGATGAGACCACCTGTTAATCCTGGTATCATTTTAGGTTTATGCTGCTCACAAAACTTGGCCACTATGTCAATAAATGGCTTCAGCAGGTATATTCTACGCTTAAACTGCTTTCGTGTCAGCAAATTTCATTTCCCCAAATCCTGATCTGAGTACTTTCATATTAAGCATCAGCTAATATGGATACACCACACTTCACTACCCTGGGTCCGCAGTGCAACACACTCGTTTGAAGTCTTTTGGATTAACGGTTCCTGACATGATGAAATACAAACAGACAGACCGAGAGATTCCTGTCTTTATAAGAGAGATGGCCCATACTGGTTTGTATAGTATCTGTGGAGAACACTGTCACAGAAATATCTGAAATAAAGGGTTCTTTCTTTTTAATCCAACACATCTCCTCTCTCATCCCTCGCTGACGCCTGCTGACATGTCATTAATTGAAACTGCTGGCTGCTGTGAGCTCTACAGTTCACTCCCCTCACAACAAGGAGGTGTTAAAAGTGTTTTAACAGAGCTCACTGCACTGTTTGTGAAAGCTGGCATACCCACGGCAAACAGACAAAGCACTGGAAATAGATCCGACTCTATACAGCTGATCTCTCTCTCTCTCCATTCTGGCGACTGGTGCAGGACATCCACATACTTGCAATCACTTAGATGAACTGAGCACCGGAAGGTATGAATACATTTCAATCTGCCAACATGGGTTTAAGCTCCCCAGAGACCTCTGTACTTTGTGCTTGGCTGTGTGTGTGTGTGTGAGAGAGAGAGAGAGAGTGTTTTGCTGTGATTTGACTACTCACCATTGGGAGAGAGTGTCACAGCTGGCATGGAGTGCATACTGGGCTCAGCGATGTACTTGAAATCCACAGGGATGTCCCTGAAAAAGACACAAAGCGCTGTGACTACACTTGAAGATGGGTTAAACGCTGGATGAAAGAGCCACCTGAGCAGCCCCTGAAAGCAACTCAAAAGAAGAAAAAAAAACATTCACAAAGCTGTAGTTTGTTTACTATCACAGCTGATTATGCAGTCTCCAAAATGCTTGCTGCTGGAGCGAAAACAGCTATGGTGAAAAACCAGGCAGGACCACTATTACAGCTACAGTATGTAAATAACTCCATGCAATCTGAAAGGGGCTTTTGATGCTGCAGCGGCATCCAATTATTTATTAATCCGTTCTTCGTTCTTTCACAACCGCCTCCCTGTTCTTTTATGCTCTGCTATGTCTCTCTGCTTGGCAAGGAGATGGGAAACGCGGCTATTTGATCTCAAGTGGCCTGCAGAAGATCACTCAGATCTACAGTGCTTTGTGTGTGTTTTTTCTATGACTGACCTGCTAGATTGCCGTACATGTGATCAAGGGTGACTAATGTCTCTTTCCGCTTTGCTCTGTGTGTTTGCAACAATTAAGTGCTAAAAAGTTCTTGTCTTGCTCCATCTGCTTTACCTAAAGCCATGTTTCTTTCAAGTGACGAGCAACAGCTGGAGCAAAATGACCACACAAGACCAAAAATGGACGAAGAACTAAGGACAAGAGTTGAACTAAAAGCTCCTGAATTCATGTGTGGGCGCACAATGCGATATTAAAAAGGGGCCCCTGGGTTTGTCAGAGCCAATGTCTGCAGACTAAGCCAAGCAAAACTCTGAAAGATAACAAAAACTATCAGATCTCTTCTTCTGAGCTCCAGAAATAAGCAGTGTGAATGTTCTGTTGTCTGGAAAGTGATGGTGGAGAAAAAAGGGAAACATAGGACAAACAGTCTATACACCAGGGATGTTCATGAATAATAGATGACTGATTGTTGTTTGTGATGCGTCACGTCGATCAAGATAGGGGACAAAGATGCAAGCACAAAAAAAACCCCAATGTGAACGTGAGTTTGTCAGGCACAATATCTGCAGCGAGGGTTAAGGTTAAGTTTTGTAATCAGCCTGCAGAAAAAATACCAAGACGAAAACAAGAATATCACTGAGCTTCTCTTACTGAGAAGAAAATATAACAGAACATCTTTTTTTATTTGGAACTAATGTAAGAAAAGGATTTCACAAAACATAATTACTATTGACAGAGTTGACTTTTTTTTCCTTTCAAATGACAATCAGATAGTGATTACTAATGTCAAAATATTTACATAATATTAAATTTAGATTGGCAAGAGTCTTTTTAAAAAGGGTTAGTATCATAATGAAGGTCAGCTGGACAACTGATAAAAAAATTAGCTCCCTTGCTACAGTATAAGCTAAGACCACGTTGAATAATTCGGCTCGCTGGCACACTGCAGCACATTTTATATTGAGTGTAATCCTACGCCAATGCAGACACCAACTCTCCGCTTCCTGGTGATAAACTTCGTTACAGATAATGTACCCCCCAAAAAACTTGCATGCGTATGTGTGTGTGTGAAAACGACGATAGAACTGGCATTACGAGTAGGTGTTTGCATTCCTCGTGATGTGAATGACTAGTAGATCTGCTGGCTCACAATATTTTCTATCCATCCGGCTCTGGTAAAGTCAACCTAATGCTACTATCTAGCCGCTCTCACGAAGAGGGTTTGCTAGAGCTGGGAGCCAGGTGGTGTCCATGGGAGAAAGAGGGACAGTAAAGCCACTCTTTGGCCCAACATTCCACTCGCCCCGCTCGCTCCCACGCTGTACTAAAAAGCTCCTGGGAGTCTCCTCTCCAAAACAAGCGTACAAAGTAGACTCTTGGGATATGGTTCTTTTGCTTCACGTTGTTCTGTCGACGTTTTATTCTATCCTTCAACTTTGAGTGTGTGAAAAGCAAAGCATTTTTTCACGAGTTAATCCGCATCAAGAGCTGAGAAATTCTGACAAGGGGCAAGTGTTCATCCTTGAATAAAAAGCCCCTCTTCCAAGAATCCATGGGAAGCTTCCTTTATCAGCTGGTCTTTAAATATTTATCTTCTTTGAGCAACAAATACCAGAGTTTGTTTACCACCACCACAGGAACCCCTAGCCAATCTGTAAAGCCGCTCTTGGTGGTCTCTCTTGATTGGCCACTGAGCACAGACAAACACTGCAGCAGTAATGACAATATCCAAAAATGAATACGCTTGTGGAAAACACAAGTGAACGTGATTTATGTTGCACATGCACATGCAAGGAAAATAAGGTTTGAAACCTTATCTGACCTGCCAATAATCCCAGCACATCTGCCTTCCAATAATTTAATTTGTGGAGCTGTTTCAAAATGCTTATTTATTGAAATATTCAATTGGCAAGAGGGGACAGGCTCACAGGGTTTATTGCTGGAGCATTGTCATGTAT
>JAPMOB010190411.1:0-20659 GCA_029875015.1 Lepomis gibbosus
ATGTATGGACTTATCTAACTCTGGGGGATAAGGTGAATAGGCTAAAGTCCCAAAAAGTCGGAGTGTTCCTTTAACATTTCACTCAGAGCACTGCTGTGCCAAAGCACAGCCTCACATCGGCTAGCATGGCTGCACACTTTGTTTTAAACTAAACAAATTTTAAGCTGAAAGATTAGAGATGCAGTGGAGTGCTGTTCATTAAAATTTCCCTTTTTAATACTTATCATAATTAGCCATTTGCTACCTTGGCCTTTAAATTGCACCAAAGAAGTCCTAAAATAAAACCATAAGAAAAACTACCATTGATCAGTTTAAAACTATGGAGGGAAGTGAAAACGTAATTAGAACCTGAAAATAACCCCTATATTACACAGTTTGGATATTATGTTGAGCACTGAACTTCCTGTGACCTGTAAGACCTTAATCTGGGAATATTTTTCAATTTCATTTCTTCATGTGCACAGATTTGATAGCAATGTTTCTTACTGATTTAATCTCATGCATACATATCTTCAGATCTCTAAGCCAGTTCAAATACATTTCTTATATAATGTGGTCACTAAAACAGGTCACTTTCTCTAAATAGATAATTAGTTGTCTTCTTCATTAACACCTAAGTGAAGAGAACATTTTGTTAACTTGCAAAACTCATTCTAATTTAGACAGCTAACGTATTTCACAGGTCTTAATGCAACTCTCCCACGAAAATAAACAACATTGTTGTCTGCACTTTATAACATTTAAAAGTTAAAAGAAGATTTATAATTAAGTAATTTACCCACAAATTCCTTTGGCATTTACATTTCAGTGGCAGCAATTAGGGTGTGTTTATTTCGAATATACTTAATTATATAACTTTTCAAAAAATTCTCCTAATTTGCTACAAATGCTACTTTTCTGAGCTCTTTCTTGTTACAAGACACCCCTGTCTACTGTAAAACATAATCTCTTTAGCAAAAATAACACATTTTGGATGTGTGTACAAAATCCAGGCGATTATCCACTTATCTTCTCCTTTTAGCTGAAAATCTGAAGTCATATCTACTCTAGCCATTATAATATAATAATAGGTTAACATTATGCAGCGCATAGATGTGGCCATGTGGGTCTTATCCTTCTGTTGGAGGAGATGTAACATCTCTATAAGTGGATTTGGTCACATTTGATATATTTATAAAATGCCTTAATCTGACAGTTCTTGTGCATCTTTTCCCTTAAATCTGTATCCATGTTCCTTTCTGCCTCTTCTCCCCTCTCTCTCCCTCCGCTGTGCTCACATGCACCGTTGTGTCTTGGCCACACTCATCCTGTGGAACGCCGCAATTACAATGTGAGCTTCGAAATCAGCTTGTGAACATCCAATTTCAACGCAAGCAGAGTCTAATCTGTGTGTTTTCAGACCTGTTACTTAACACATCGTGTTGAGAGGAGAGAATGAAAAAAAAAATAGACACTCAGAAAAGACACATTGAAACAACAAACATAACCGAAGCCGCTGTGTGGGCTAAGCGATCCTTCGGGTACGTGCCTGGGAGTGATCAGGCAGGCGGACGCTGTCACGCTCCAATGAGCAGCGTTTACTTGCCATCAGGCTGCATATGCCCATAAACACACTTCCCATTCCCGCTCTCTTTCTAGAAGCAACAATCCCATGTGAAAAGCTCAGAAATAAGTCATTATTTCCTTTAGTCTGAAGTTATATGCTGTAAAACTCTCGGTCTCTAGAGTTGTCAGAGTCTTCCTGTGGGCAGGCTCTTAACAAAAAATATACACTATGTGGATAATGCGTTGGGGCACTTTGAGCCAAGCCTGTGAGGCCTCAGGAATGCACGTGTTATTTCAGTAAGTGCCCTTTGGTGCTCCTGAGAGTATCATTCCTATTCATCTGTCCTTCCTATGTTCTTTTCAATAACGCAATGCAAACATTTGTGCTTGTGTTTTTTCACAGCCCACTCAATTAGGACTCCTTCAATTTACAGTAAGTGGGACTGTCTCGTACTGTTCATACAGAAATTCATTCACTCCCAGCGTGGATTATAAGGACGTCACAAAGGAGGCTGGTGATTTATGGAAACCCCTTTTCTTTGGTTCCTTTTTTTTAGAGATATAAAATTTTACAAACTATGCATCCAGTTAAGCAGTAATAGCTTTTCAGTTTTTGTCTAACTCACTCATGACGCTAGGTATTCTTAGTAGGGGTGGGGAAACAATGGGAATTTATTAACTTAAAATCCAGTATCAAATATGCATATCTGAATTCATTTAGGTTTAGCTTTGCACATTTGTCATAAAATTCAATTGAGATATTTAATCATATGGTGTACTTCCTTGTTTTGCACAATAGCTACAATCTGAAAATTAGTTTATCATTGAAATGTTGAATTAAAACAAATGTGACACTAAACATCAGCTACTTTCTCCAAATACTGGAGGAACTAATTGAGAACTATTAAGTTGATGAAGTTAAAATAATGAAATGATATACATAAAAGTTTAAACGGGAGATTCTCTCTAGTGAAATGGATGTCAACTAGATCTTTTCAGTTGAGAAAACTGTCTAAGTGCACTCCACATTTCATTCAAGGGGCAGCTTTAACCAAAGTCCTTTTAGGCAAATCATGCCACTTGGCAACGCCACCGGGCAGCTATTTCAGACTAGCAAGACCAGACTCCTACCTAAATAAATGGGGAGAGAGCCAGAACTGCACTTTCACTGGTCACTGGGCATTAAAATCTGATAACAATTGCTGAAAAAGTTAAACTTCGCCCCAAAATAAGGTTTTAAAAGTGTTTTTCTTGACCGATTATACTTATACTACACATGTGTCACCACTTCCGCGCATGTGCAGTAGAAGTAAAACAGACCCTTTTGTCAGTGAACTACACGACTGGCTGAAATATGTTTCCCGCTTGGCTGTTAAAAGCAAACAATTGGCTTTCTAGCCGGAGAGGTAGGATAACCGTCATCTTTACCGTTATGGGCTTTCCCCATAGACTTGTGTTCACATTGTGATTGAGTGTCGTGTCTCCTCTAAAATGTCTCTGCTTTAACCGAATATTCGCTGTCATTTACTATTTTTCTGAACGAAGCTGGAAAAATCTGAATTTGTCATTTCCCCGTAAATCTGTGTCCAGATTTTTGCTAAGTAATTCACATGCGACACTGTCAATAACCACATGTAGACCACCTGTAGTAGATAACCTGTCCAGCAGTCTTTGACCTTAAACAATGACCTTGTTGTCTTGCTACCTAGACCTTGTGAGTAAAGGCACCGTCACATCACCATGTCTGCCTTTATCCCAACAGTACAAATGGGGATTATGGCACACACTTGGACCCAAGTGTGCATAAAAAGTGATGGAAAACAGTTGTATGAAATAGGCGTAAAGTAAAGAAGCTGTGCTCGTCAGAGTGTTGTTTTCAGAAAGTAACACAAGTTGTTGGATGCACCCTTCCATTTCCAGCATCTGAAAGGTGTGGGGGGGGGGGGTTCAGATGCTGTTCGACGATCTGTCAAGCATCTGATGAGATCACAGTTGTCTTTGACGTGACCTGAAAGTGAGTTGTGTTCTTTTAAAAGCTCATTCTCTGTGTTTCTGAGTTTCCAAAACTGGACAACACCAACTGAAAGTCATACTGACATCTTCGCAGGAAGACAATAGCGTAGCATTATGTTAGCAGTCAGACAGAGATACCAGGTCTGGATGGGCAGATGGCAAACAATAATACTTTGCTGCTCCTCTCACAAGCTGGTGGCATAAACCTATGCTACAGAGCCTAGACAGAGTCAGACTACCTGTTTCCCTCTGCTTCTCGTGCTTACGCGTATGACCCTGTATGTATTGGCATGTAAGTAAGATACATGTTCGTCATACTTCAGTGCCATGATCTAACAAACATCATCGCTTTGTATTTTCTGCTGTGACCGGTGACACTACTGCTGCTGCCCCGCTGCCTTGTGATGTGATTGACACTTTGACGTGGATGATGGTGATGAAAGTGATGTGGGATGTGGGAGAGAGAAGCTCTGCACACTATTAGGAGAGTACTGGAGCACAGCTTGGAGGTTGAGCTGCAAGGTGGAGCACACTCACAGATCAGATATTGTCTGGACATTTGTGACGGTTAGGGGAGCAAATGTAATTTATACACTACACAGAGAGTATTAAGTAAGAGCAAGCAGTTATATTTACTTTGGAATATCTGAGAAAGTCAGATTTACTGAATGGGGTTCACGGATGTAGCTGATACCCTCTGACTGCAGATTTTCAGTCTGAGGCACACAGATTCAATTGCTGGTCATGGTGTTTATATATTATCTGCTTCCTTTGAAACCTCTTCCCCCTAGTAGCAATTCAGATTGACAAGGATGATTCTCACAGCTTTTGCAAGGCAGACAGAGGTCTTCTTTCAGGAGGCAGAGAGTCCCATCTCACCCGCTGATCAGGTTCAGAATTGCACGGGACATTTCTATGGCACAAATTGAATCCCAGGCAATCTGTAAACTGCAGGACTGTGTCTGAAAGTGAAGATGAAAAAAGTGTTTCTCAAGATCCGAGCATGTTGACGGAGAGAAGCAGATGAGATGGCCGGTAAAGTTAATTGACCAAGTCTGATATAAATGGGACACAGAGTGGTAGAAAAGGCACAGAAAGACCCCGAATAACACAAGGAAGAACAGGCGATGGGTGAATCTGTGCTTTTCCACACGCGCCGCTTGTTGTTTTAGATAAGCAGCTGTTTATTCCTGCTCTGTTTGTGTGTGTGTCAAAATAAAACTCAAGAAGGAACCTTGTGTTGCCCACTCATGCTCTTGAAATTGACATGGTGCATACCGAATACTTATTGTTCAAAAGTAAAAACAACTGAGCCCTTTTCTCTTTTTCTCTGCCTTTACAACAGCCCACACACTTCCCGGCTCTGCATGCACAGAGATGACCCAACACAGACATTCACAAATCTTTTAATGAGTCCGTATCACATTGCTATTCATTATGATCAATGCATTTTCCCACTTCCTTGTACAAATGCTGCTGCTTGAAAAAGTACGATACAAACAACGCTGTTTAGAACTTGTGCCGAAATTCGTTATTTGTCATTTTCCTCTTATCTTGCTGGGTGGTGAAGTTCACACAGTGTTTCTTTTCTTTGTAAGCTGCCAAGGTTCTTAAGGGCTGGTGTAGGGCATCCACTGTGGGTGCACAAGAGTGTGTGGTGTGTATGCTGTAGTATAAGCTGCAGAACCACTGAGTAAATTACTAACTTATCAGCCAAACACTAAAGAATTATGCTTACCTTCATATCTATTAACATCATTTAAGTGTTTTTGGTTACCTCTAATAAAGGTCTATGAAACATGACTGTGTATTCCTCTAACACATGGCTTTTAAAATGCTTATTTGTGACTAATAGCGTAGTTAACAGCTCTGTTTAGTGGAAGTGCATAATACCATATTAGTGTTGCAAATCAAAACAATGAATTTTAATTGGGAATGCAAAAGTCAGAGTACACAGTACAATCCAAAATAGACACTTAAAACTGATCCTGTAATTATGTTTGTTGATGGAAAGATAATACAGACAGGCAGTGATTCTTTGTAGCTAGGCTGATCAGCCTTCCAGCTGTAATAGATATTCCCTGCAGATTGCAGACATCCTGTGCAACTGAATGTCAGAATGCACTTGCCTGCTCGGACAGAATCACCTTACAGCTTTACCATCTAGCTGGAGGTAACATGAATTCTGTAAGCTAATGCTGTCAGATGGGCTGAAAAGAAGAATTAACGCTATAAACCCTAGGCTGTTTTTGCTCGGTATTCACTTCCATTATTTCCAGCTTTATGTCTTTGCTAGGAATGGCATATATTTTCATTTTCACATTTCAATTTTCAGCATGTCATTTGTAATATACCGTACAGATTCTACAACACTTCATATAAAAAAAGAATGCAAATTGAAATTTTTTGCCTGTATGTCCACTGGATCATCAAACATCTGAGGCATTGTTCCAGAGATGTAACACTCATGTTGATGGGCCTTTCTGAACCTTTGTAATGTCAAAACATTCATTGATTCTGTAAAACAAAACAATTTAATGGATTTATGTTTCTCCGGTTTCCCCCTCTTATTCCCAATATTTGGTAACTTTTAGTTCCCATTCCTATTTGCTTTGGTGAAGCAAATAAGAAGTATAATGTTGCCATGGTGTCCCAAATCCACACTACATACTTTACTTATTCTAAGAACATTTAAGTATAAGTGTTCACACAGCCAAAGGGGTAAGATAAAATATACTCACAGCACTCAGTACATGTAGCAAATATGGTAGATTTTTGAGAGTGTTGTTGATGCACTCCATTCTCTGACAATGCAATGCACAAAGGAAATGGAGGAGCAGTTCAAAGGTGGGAAAAAATATATTTAATTGTGTGTGGTGGTGAAACAACACCGTCAATGTACGTCCACTAAAAGTGCTTGTTTTTGCCACTGATAGGTTCGGATTGTTTTTACAGAAACAGCCCTTATATTGCTCTGTTCAAAGCCTCCAGACTCCATTGACAAAAACAGTAATTTTACCTTGCGGAACATGGGATTTGCTGGTCTACTGCTGCCTCAAATCAGTTAGTGAGATCATTTTATTGTGTGACTTTGGTGTTTTAAACATCCAAACTAATGTGTCAGGCAGCTGTGGGGCAAAGCAGACATGTGAGCTTAGAGTAAATGCAGTGTTCTATTACTAGCACGCCTAGGTCGGTTTGTTACCTGGTGGTGAGTTTAGCCGGTGGGGCTAAACAGACACGTGAGCATAGAGACAGCGTTTTGTTACTATCACAGCAACATTACAGTGTGAAAACATACAATACGCATTTTTAATGAGGCTGAGCACACTGCTCCAGTTTGTTACGCAGCGAAGAAAACCTCACAGTTTAGAGACAGACCATTACCTGTGTGACTTACACAAACACAAAATAAAAAAATAAAACATTTGTAGAATTCTTTTTTAAAAAGGGAACAGCTGCAAATGTTAAGCTTTGCTAAATACTATCATTTGGTGGTATGTGTTGGTGCTTTATGAGCTGCTGCTCAGATTGTTCCATTTTCTTGAAGTTTTATGACTGATGGCTGCTGCAGAGCCTCTGTAAAGTAGAAATCTATGAAATGAAAATTACACAGCCACTGCAGCATTGACTGAATGGCACCATTTTTCAAATGAGTCAAGCATCTCATGAACAGGTATGCATTCATACGTTCTGTATTGTTCAGTACAAAAGATGTGGGCAAATGAAACTGTCCAACATTGTTGCTGACTTTTGGCACTAGCTCTGCATGAACAGTCTTTTTTTTTGCCACTGGCAATGCCCTGCAAGAGGTGCCCATGTGTTTTATGAACCAAGAATACTTGCCTAGAAAAATAAATCACTTCCTGCTCTTTGGCAGACCCCATCTGTGTATAGAGTTATCTTTGAAAAGACACACCGGGCACAGATGAAGACATCTGGAGTTACAGTACCTGCCACATCTGCTAATGTCTAAACGCATTTAGCTCACCCCCTGTCATTACCATGTGAATTACCATGTATCCCTCTGATGATGCTTTGATCGGCCCAGCTCCCCATGTCACAGCTCTTGATGCCAACTCCGAGCCATCAGAGCCCATTAGAAGGCAACAAAGTCGGGCTGTTGACGCTGCAGCTAGACTAGCAGCGCTGGATCATATTTTGAAAATATGCACCTGCTATTAACAGCTTACAAAACATGCAGAAAGAATGCGATATACAGTATCTCACAAAAGTGAGTACACCCCTCACATTTTTGTAAATATTTGATTATATCTATTCATGTGACAACACTGAAGAAATGACTATTTGCTGCAATGTATAGTGAGTGTACAGCTTCTATCTATCTATCTATGAATATATAGATTTATATCTATGGATAGGATTCTGCCTGTCCATCAGATGTGTCACACTCACCACTCTTCTGCTGTAAACTTCTTTTTTTTTTAAAAAAAACAGAAATACTATTTTTGTTCAATAACTAATTCCACTTCTACTTAGCTGTTCTTTTAATTGATGTTTAGCTACTGTCAATACTTCCTGAAGATGTTTCACATTAATATGCTAACAGAGAAGGAACTGATTATATGCCAGCTGGAAAGCTTTTAATCTGTGCAGAAAACGTTGATGTTAACATTCCACAGCAAAGTGGAAGCAACTACAATTGTGAAAAATGAGTGAATGAAGACAGAACTCCTGTTAAAAAGCAATACTCGGCAGCAGAGTGGTTCAGGGTTCAAGGGCTAGTTTAATGGTCATTTAGCAACACAAGTCTGTGTAATAAAGTTATCGTTTGCTGTCCCTTTATGCTCCAGACAAAGAACACAGCTAACAAAAACTATTCATTTAGATAACAACAAGTGGTGAGTTTTCCATGACTGTCGTTGATAGAATTAGCGCCGTGAAAATGTCTACATTTATACTGAATTTATCAAGACAACAGTTACATAGAGGAAATAATGTAGAGAATTAGAGAAAAAGAGATAAAGTAGATCAAGAAACTATAGCTACTATTTGGAAAATGTCATGTCAGGTTTTAAGTTGGACATACTGCCTTGCCAATTACAATAGTTTAATTTATTCTCCATTTATCAGATGGAAAGGCCTCAACCAAACATGGCATATTAATGGCCCTAAACAAATGTAAATGGTAATTTTGTTGTAAAGCAGTGGTGTGCAGGTGGTGGGACACCAGGAATACGGGGGTGTAATTAATTCATCCACTCAGCAGTAAGAGAGTCCACTGGCCAGCAAGGATCTTATAAAGTGGAACTGTATCATACCAGGAATCCTTCCCAGTGCCGAGGTGGAGCGAAAAGTAATTAGTCCACACCAGGTAAAAACAATGCGTGGCCATTATGCCTAATTGAGTGTTGTCTCTGTGGCTCATACCTTTCATAATTATATCTAGTGTCAAGGTAATGCACACAGAATCTAAAGGAAGCTCAGATAAGGTGATAATGTGATTATCATTGTGTGAGGAGTAGTAGACACTTCACATATTTGACTCACCACTGTGGAGGTGTGTGATAGTGGGAGGCAGATGAGAGGAGTAATTCGGTGAGTGTCCTTGGCATTTAAGTAATAAACACAAATCAGAAATATGTCAATTTGACCAGAGAATGCTTTCAAAACGAGCTTGTAGATAACTGTGATTATTCTTGTTTGAAGCTTTTCTGTATTTTTTAGTTTACAGGAAGTGGGCAGATCATTTTGCAGTACAATGAAACTATTTATCCTTATCAGTGTGCATTTAATTGAAAGCCCTCATTCTTAGACATGTTAATATCAGCGTTAGTTCCCTTAAGCACATATATATATATATAACCTCTAGGATCAGTCTGGTGATATTCTACAGTTTTTCTAATTCAATTAGGAGAGACCTCATTTAAATCTGCAGTGGTTCCGCGCTGCAGGTTTGTCTCCCCTTCTGGCAGTGAGAGTAATTACACAAACACTGTTACCTCAGGCCAATGGCCAGAAATAGTGACCAAAAAAAGAATAAGAGAAAGAAAAGAACTTTCCACAGTATAACGCTGACTGCACACTAGAGGATAATAAGGCAGATTTTGGGTCCAATTTGCCCATCTGTGTTCCCGGAACCAATTAACAGCCCAAATGATCCCGTAGTGTGAGGGGTTTACCGACCTAATCGTAAGGTCGCCGACTGGATCAGAGGTGTCGATCTGAAACGGCAAATGAGAGCATGCTGACCAGAAAGGGTCACCAACGTGTTGTGTATTTGCTTGCACTATAAAATGTCTGAACCAATGCTTATTCCCTCACCTCAGCCGTGTGTTCATCCACAGTTTTATTCTCTTTTTTTTTGTGTTTATCTGTGAAAAACGTATCACGGCAGCAGTGCAGCCAGCTGACGAGTCTGCCTCCTGTTTATGGCTGAGTTTATCTGTTATGTCACGTTTGAGCACCCACAATCGCCATTCTGAAATCGTTTAATGTAAACTGCAAGTGTGTGGTCCTGCGTCTGGACTGAATTGTCTGGTGTGAGCATTCTTAAGATTAAAAAAATTAACAATCCCTTAATTCTGTCATTATGTTTGTTGGTATGACACCTTTTTAAAAATCGTTTAAGATTTCAAAATCCTCTAGTGTGCACCAGGCATCTGACAATAATCTATTGCTTAGTTAGAGGAAATGTAATAGCTACATAGCCTACTCCAAATATTTATATACCATAAAATATTAATACCGACCTGTTGAAGAAGTGACACCATCTGCCCTCAGTCCCTTTTCTTCTCTCAGTGCTCTGCTTTTTTTGACAGTCATCCTTCCTCTGAATGCAGTTTTTTTTATCTGGAGCATCAGAAACTTTTCTGGGATGCTCCTTAGTTTGTCCCACCGAAGGCTGTGCCTTACTCCTAGCTGTGGTAGCTACTCACATTCACTTTCAATTCAAGTGGCTTTATCATCATCATCATCATCATCATCATCATCATCACTGCATACAATACTTATATTTTAATGGTTTATTTCCAAAGCATGCTAACACAAACTATATAATCATAACAAAGACAATACACAATAAACACTTATAAATAATAAATGTTCTGTCCAATGGACCTTTTCTTTCACCAATTGTGCAGTGCTCTACATGGCTCTGGGATGTAAGCTCCTTCAGCTCTGGCAAACCAATCATTGCTGGTGATCAGTGTGCAGGAATGTCAACACAGACTCCAGATTTAAAACCTTTCAATTGTGATACTTTCATCAGTTTCAATTAGCAGCCATCACCGCTACAGTCCACTCATTCGTCACTGAGGATTTATCCTCTTAAAAGGCTGCTTAATTTCTGAAAAGCATCCCATTTTCAGCTAGATGAGTTTTGCGAGTGTGAGTTGCATATGAAGCTCCAGCAGCGCTGCCCTTTGAACTTTCTTTGCTCCATTTGGTAACCTTCCAGCCAGAGGACCTCCATGCTGAGTAGGCCCATCCAAATCCAAGTGGTATATGTGGAAAGCTGCCAAGACGTGCCTTGCCAGCTTTATCAGGTGCCAGTGGCCCCAGTGTAGGGGCCGGAGTCAGGTAGCGCTCTTCGGGCCAGATGGCCCTTCCTTGGGGCTACATCACTCAGCCCTCCCCCTGGGCCCTTCTGGAGACCACTGGCCATGAAAATGAAGAGCTTGAAATGTACAACTATGAACAGCACTGAGATTTAAAAAAAATAAATCATGATCATACTATAGTAATTGCAATATAATACTGTTCATCCCTCATCATGCAAGATTGACATTAGATATATTGCTTAGTGGAAATGTTCGGGCTTAAGTCAATATCAAATGTATGGAAGTTCTCTGAACAGAGTTCCTTCTCACAGCGTATTAAAGTCCACCCAGGTCTGAAATGAAAGGACAGCAATTCTTCACAGAGAATGGCCAATCAGCCCAGATTTAAAATCAAAGTCCAATGCACTCGCAACTTGGCCACCTAACCCTTTTTCAACATTTCTTCCAGTGCTTGATTGCTATAAATTAAGAAAGGAACGATCAAGGGTCAAATGACAGACTGCATTGCAGCATAGCATGCTGAGGGAAGTTGAGGCTCAAAGTGCTCTGGCCACCCTCTCCACACATTGCACACTCCCCATGCAGGCTCATACAAGGTCAAGGTTACTTGCAGAACAAACTGTACAAGCATATCTATTCACTTCATATCTGTAAAAAGCGGCTCAGTCAGTGGCTTATATGAAACATCCCCCGGGCTGCACACGGCCATGCTGTTGATCCAATGTTATCGGTGTTCAGATAAGGAGGTAAATGGTGCTTAATACAAAAATAAGAGACTTCTGAAGATGACACAGAGTGTTAAACGTCTCACAATGTAATAATCAAAATGTCTGGCTTGTTTTCAGCTTATAAACTTCACTGAATTGGAATGCACTCAGAAGTGTTAAAAGATAATTAGATTTATTTTTTTATATCTGATATCTGATGTTGCAGTAGCTTCGTCGTATTTTTGCTGTTTTGTGTTGCATTCTTGCTCTCATAAATTACCACTTTCTCACCAGATAAACAATGCGACATTATTCTACTGCAATAAAAGTCAGTCATTAAAAAGAAGGCACCACCCACAACATGGCACCTCTCACATTTCACCACACTCCGTGGCAGAGAAAAAGACAGGAACACTATTTGCTTTGTGTGGGGTTACTTCCTTACATCTCCCTCTCTCCCTCCTTCCACTGTTTCTTTTTCCATCTCACTCTCGGCTGTCAGATGTTGACTGAATCAGGTTATGGATGGGAGGTGCAGAAACAGAAGCATCGCTGATGAAAATGACAATGCAGCTACTCTGTTTGGATATAGAGATACACAAACTTGCCTCCTTCCCCAGGAAAACGCGAGCTTATGTAACCTGTAAGAAAAAGAAAAGAGATACCCACAAATGTCTGGTGCAGGTGTGTAGAGGTAATTGGAAAGGGAAACAGATTTACAAGCAATGACTACTGAAATATTCATGTGAGCCAGATAGATTCACAATCTAACACTTACAAAATCCAAAGATATTGTTATACAAATGTTTTCTGATTTATAGGCAGCACTGAGACAAAAAGTAATGAACCGGTGTGCAGATAGTGGTGCACTGACGGAACGCTCTACAGGTTTTATTTGATGTGACTGTGACATTTACTGATTTGTTATTCAAATAAAGTCTGACACAATGAGCACAGATAGTCTTGACATTAAGGAGTTCTCTATCTGTCTGCCAGTTGTCGGCATTGCCAGAGTCTGTGGTTTCACCCACGACACATTCCTCTTTACCTGTTTTCAACAGTGTGCTCACCTCATTGGTTTGACTTTAACACCTCTCAGCATAACATGATAATTATGTACAGTGCAGTGCAGATGACAGGAATAGCAATAGAATGCATGCAAGTGTTAATTATTAGTGGAAGAATTAGCTGTAATCTCTTTTCTTCTGATGACTGCTCTCAAAGGCTTTTAGAATTAACCATGGTCACCCATGGTCAAACAGACTTGTATTCATCCATTTTATATATAATGGTAAGGGGAAGGTCATGAGAGACAAACATAGCAGGTGTGTGCTGCTGCTTAGGGTTTTTCCACTGGTGTTTTTGAGGACATGTCGGACTACCCGCTTGGCAAGCGTTATGAGGCGTATTTAGCGTTCATCCCTGTGACGTCACAGGGATGAAAGGGAAGCGGCTGGACTACAAACAAGCTGTTTTCAGTCAGTTCAGAGTCAGTCAGTTTCTGTGGGAGATGGGAACTCTCTTTGGCTGGACTTTGGTCTTTTTCACTTTGCAAACCTGTTACATGCACACAAAAAAAAGTATTTAACTCGCTAAAGTGGGGAAAAACCAAAGAAGCATAATACAACCTCACTTGGAAATGAAAGTGCCCAATATGGGGTCCGTAATCGATTTTCGCTGTTCTAGCCGTTTGTGTCAACATAGACCATCGGGCGGGCCGCCATCTTAGTGAGGTCGCCTTAGCTGTAATTTTCATTTCTGTCGTCAGATTGAAGTAGAGAAGAAGAGTTTGCTTTGGCGGAGGCGGTCTTTATCGGCCTCTGTTGGCGACCTGTAGGAGCTACAAAGACATCCAGGATATGTATGGATTTGTCTCGTCAAGACAAACAAAAAGAGACCAGCAGCCCTGTAGGATGTTCTGTTCCCAAGCTGCGGCCTGTAAAGCTTTTGGTCATATATATTGACAGTTTTTATCCATATTTCAACGTTTTGGAAGCTTTATGTTATTTGGAACATGGTTGTATGTAGAGAAATAATGAGATGAGATAACTCCCAATAAAAGTGAACATATAAACAGTAAATATGGCCAAAACATGGACATTTGCCTGGTATATTTTGAAAGATTGCGTAATAGCTGTTTTATATCAGTTTCTTTTCATCAAATTTACAGTTACAGTTGTGTTCCAGGTGTCTGATATTCAGGTGCATTATAATGCACCAGCATTGTGATGGTTTTGATGGTTTATTGCATTAAAATATAGCTTTTTTTTTTACCAGGCGAGGATGAAAATATCATATTTTTTCTGTATTTCTTCTCCATGTAGTCTGTAATGGTAAAATAAATGTTCAAGTACAATGGATTTATTCAAAGGAGACCAGAATTATGCATCTAGGCCTAATGGTTGAGGAGATATTACAGATTTATTTTGGGTATGTTATCTTAGGTTTTTCCTGGAAATATGTGCCAGGGTTAACATTAGATATACAAAGGCAAGATTCCATGGAAAATAACAAAAGTCAACAACTATGGAGGGATTTTTGGCTCATTTTGTAAAATTACCCCAAAAAAGTTGTTTAGCAAAGAAATTAATTAAAAATGTTTTTTAGTACCAAAACTACTGTGCATCACTGAGCCTCCATATCATCTCCAAGGTCAACCATGTGCAAAGAGAATCAATTATAAAATCATGGTCTTTGCTATATCAATTTAATCAGCTTACTCATACATAAAGCTCCCTCTTAAATTCAGTAACTCATAGGGGTGAGTTTCTTCTAGCTTTGAGGACTTTTATTAATATTTTTTACAGATGTAAGAGAGTGATTCATGAAGAGTAAAATGTTGCTCATTGTACATCTGAAAACAAAAATGATAGTACATGATTGCATATAATACAATAGATGCTGGCCTTGAAGATAGTTCCACTACTGTCTCTCTTGCAGGAGCGTCGACTCATAGAAAGGTTTCTTCCCTCAGCAAGCAACTGAACAAAGTCTAGACTTGTTTGAAGCGGCCTATTTTTATCTCGGGGAGACTTTTTTCCTGTTATCTTGGGGAGAATTTTCTCTGTTTATATGTGCTTTGTATGCAAGAGCTTCCATTTCTCCACCTGGGAATCTAAAATATTGCTGGTTTGAGCACTTTTACTTCATCTCATGGCGGGAAATTTGCAGCATGGCAGCTTTTTTAAAAAGTGTCTGTTTCAGTGCCACAGAGGCACATCGAAGAGAGCGGGATGTCTTTGTTTCGTCAGGTTGCAAGTTTTTTTTTTTTGCACCATCCTTAAACTTGACTGCTGGGATTGCTTAAACTCGACATTGTGATGGGGCAGCCATGTAGAAAACACATTGTGCCTAATGAGATTTCCTCGTGCTTTTCCTTTTGCCTAGGGGCTTCAAGAGCCTTGCTTAGTTCAAGTGGAGGTCTTATTACCGTATTCCTCAATCGAAGGACTTCTTCAGATTCACACCTCAAGCAAATTCCAGCCTGTTTGATCCCTCAGTACTGTGCTGATGAGTTGATCTGAGAGAGAAAAAGTGCTTCACTCTCAGATGATGAGAGATGGAGGCATGCTGTGTCTACCAGCACTTTGCAGGTTTTAATTGCTGGAGAAATGAGGATCAGGTCAGTGTGATATAGGCATTGTCATTAGATGGAATAAGGAATTTCCTGTCTAGTCAACCAGAATCCATATGGAAAGGATGATTAGAACAGCTTTAATGAGTATACCTTTCAATGACAGATGGTAATGTCTTGCTATGTTGATTATATCCAAAAGGTACATTTTTAAAACTTGAAAATTGTCCCTCCCAAGATTTAATTTGTTCTGTAATAAAGTCTCAGTTTTTATTGCATTTTTAGTTTGGCTTCTGGCTCATGTAGCACACAGACAGTGCTTAACGCTGTATACATTCAAGGACATTTTCTCTATTTATGTAGCCATATAATGCAAAACAACATAACTTGAGCTTCTGCATGAATCATTGTTATACTGCTACAGATAAAACAGATATCCAGCATCCATGAGGGTGTTGAACTTGGCTAATGGAATTCACAGGGGAGGAGAGTTGAGGCAGTTTTTTCATTACCATCAATCAGGAAATTGTTAATTTCAGTGATTAATGCTGGCTTCAGTCTCCTTTGCTATTTCTGCCTGTCTTTATACACATATTTAGCTCATAGGGATGGTCCCAGCCAAAGAAATGTCACAGCAAGGAGAAATCAAAGCTTTTTTAATATAAATTAATGTTGCAGAACTGAATGGGAATGCATAATTAGCAGTCTTCATTAATTGACTTGAAAGTGATTTAAGACTTCATGATGAATAGAAATGAAATATTTGTTTAAAAAAAATGTTTATTGGGATGTCTTAGAGATGGGTGCAAGTGGTTGGATGCTCACACCCCTTATTTGGAATTCAAGATGTTACCAGCAATTATTGGAATATATTAACGAGGACAGGGGAAGTGACCGAGCACATTACAAAGGTGCAAAATGACTATAGTTAGGGACCATCTTAAAAGTGCATGCAAAATGCCCAAGAAAACTTTTGACAACAGCATTCTCATTTTTTACTCTCCTCCCACTGCATGCACAGCCACCATTTTAGCTGTTAACTCAGCAGGGAGGCGCCGGCAGTGTAAATGCCTAAATGAACAGACAGACAGAAAAACTTCACGTCGCTTCAAAAATGAGATTCATTTATTTAACACACTCAAAAGTGAGCCAAACGTTGTTCTAAATTAACTTCATAAAGTAATGAAAGAAATCCATTCATGCCATAAAATGTATTCAAATAGTGGTTGAAAGACTGAATCTCAACATCTAGGCTACTGAAAACTCATCTCAACCTGCGCCTACATCGCAAAGGGGAGGCGGAACATGACCAGTCTCTGTGATAGACTTTGAGACAGCTATTAACCTAAAATAAATAGCCTTCGTTCACATTCAAATTTATTTCAAAATCCCTACCAAACTGCTCATAATATTCAGCTCATAAGAAATATGAAACCCATGTATTTTAACGGCTGTAACAGGAAAAATAAGAAATCTTAAACACATTTCAAAGCAGTTAGTAGACTATAAAAACATGTAGGCCTACAATAACCTAAGACCTTTAATCAGTCTCTGTAGGATGATTTTGCTGTAGACAAGAGTTTCTCCAAATCACCTCAGCAAACATAAAGCAGCCTATAAGTCTTGATTGGTCAGTAGGCGGTGTTTTCACAGAGTTGATCTCTTATCTGGAACATAACCTGCTTCGAAGCAGGTTAGCCATTCAGCATAAGTTACCATGGAGATCTACCCCGGTAAGAAGTGAACTACTGTCGTGGTATTGAAAACCCAGGGTTAACCCTGAAGTTACCTCGATAAGCTCAAATCCTGCTTCGTGGTACAGACCCCGGGGCCTTATTTCAGAAAGCGGGTTTAACAAACTGTAACCTTAACCCTGCATGCGTGGGAATGAAAAAAAGCCATAATCAATAGAGCCTTAATACCACGATTTACCATGGCAACGTATAAATAAAGGCAGGGCCTCCATTGTAATTGGGTGGAGTTAATATGAATCCGTGCTAACGTGGACCATGATTGGCTCTAAAACGCATGAGTGGAAGAAGGATCAATACGCTGACAACAGAAGTTTTTATACAGCGTTGCTCATTCATCATTTACCACACTGAAATTTTCTTAATGAATGATAAAGTGCTGGAATTCTCCTACAGCCCATTACATTCATTTTAAATAGGAAGGCCATATTTAATAAGCTGTAACCCAACGGGACAAAATGCCAGTGGCAATTGGCTATCTGATTATGAAAATAAGTATGGATTAAATATAGTCACAGTCACACGCAGTAGGTTAGCCTTTTTTTTTGCTGTAGAAAATGTGTCTATGGCTTCAAAACTGACTGTAAAATTTTAGACGTCTATTTTACACATTTTTAAATCTTGCTGATTTTATATTTTATTAATGCTGTCAAAACATTCAGAATATATACAACTAATAATGAAAAACTCAGTTTAAACTACATTTAGGCCTATTTGTTTCAGCTGCACCACAGTCATCCTCCGTCAGAAATAGTCACATTATCTCCAGTATGATAACTACGATAGGAATGTTCGAATCAGTGCAACTACAATAAAAGATTATTGTTCATTGATTAGTTTTCGAGGTTACAGATTAGTTTATACAGTGATTACTGCAGTAAAGTAGTCCACAGTAAGTATTTTCAGTGTTATACCTATTGAAAGAAAATGTGCTGAAAATAAATCCACAATGCGTGGAGATCTACTTGTACGCCGATGACAGATTGATATGCATAAAAGCGATCATGTTCAAAATCATGTTAGGATGAATAGAGCGAATAGCCTATCAAACCAGGATTTTTTAAGTTTTTAAAGATGTAAATGCGTTCAGATGTGTGCTTTGATATTGACAGCATGAATGAGGAAATGAAATGTGTCAGACAGCCGCCTCAGTCTCCGCAGGAGGGGAGGAGTTAGTGAGAAACCCAGAGTTTCCCTCATCTCAGGCTTAACATAATCAGAATTTTCACTAATCCCACTTTCTGAAATGGGGCCCAGAACTAGTATGAAATACAGGAAAAAGAAACAAAACACACCCAACCAACCCAAAACCATGACACAATGAGGTATTATGGCCTTTTTTTCAATGTCTTTCTCATTTTTAATGATAGACACTTCAGAAAACACTTTCTCCTGACTGTATTGGTAAACCCCCATTCTATTTCAGTGTGTTTTTTCTTTTGGATTTTTGGATGTACGGTTCAGTCTTTATTATTTTATTCTGATACACAGTTTAAATATTGTTATTTTGTATATTTTGTGAGTAGCTAAACTTTTATGAAATATATTGTGAAAATTATAAATGGAAGTAGAAAACAATAAGAGATAAGGTCACTCTAGGCCTAACCCACCCCCTGTGTAAAACCAAATTCAGATATGAGTACGAAGATTTTGGTGAAATAAACACATACAGATAGTAACCTTGCATTATACCCTTAGGAGTACATTCTGTTTCTTTATTTGTTTGCATATGCAGTACACCACCTAAATATAGGAAATGTATTGCTTTCAGGTATTCATGCAGCCCTGCTGCTGTCTACCTGGGAAAAAAAATCATGTGTAGGAGTTGCTTCTCTCTTCCAATTACCTGCAGACGATCACAGCGAGCACTGGGGTGCTTAAATTACGTTGGTATGAACGACAGCATGGCCTTGGCAAATTTAAGTGACAACATCTCATGTATGAGAAAATGGAAGTCAGCTGATATAGAACGATGTGACTGTAACGATGTGGCTGTAATTACAGTGCGGGAAAGGCAACCAAGTGTCAAAACATGTTCACCGTGTGACCTGATAAACTGAGTGCTAATGATTTTAAAGTTTTGTTTTATTAGATGCAGACTGAGATTTTAAAGTAGTAAAAAAAGCAGCTGTTGTAATCCATCATCAAACTTCTCTGCAGAAACATAACTCCTCACAGAAGCAGTGTGATTAGCAGCGCCCTGTTTTGATTCACAACTAGACTATGACAAATCGAGAAATTGGATGAAATGGAGAATGAACAATTTGCAATCTAACTCCATTTAGCTGCAAATTAGACAGACATCTGTTTTCTTTCCCTTTATATTGGCATGCTTTTTTTTTCTCCCATTCCCCTGAGTGGGGGTGATAATCCAGCTCTTTGCTGTCATTTGAATAGCATGTTTGTACTGATCCCTGCAGTGTGCAACTGTGTGATGCTTCTTTCTGATCTTCCCCCCCAGAGGACCATAACTCTCTTTATAATGTCACTGGCATTTTTTATCCAACCCTTCAGCGGACAGGTTGAGCATATCCATCAGTCATTGTGTGTAGTCATGACATCAAGCCACACATAAAACAGGTAGGAGTTTCAGCACTCTGATGTGTACCATATTGTAATTTATAATTATTTTTCACACCTCCTGGTTGCAAAGGGTGAAGATTAATGTTGCGCTGTAGCTGGGTTTGGAAACTTTTTGTTCACTCTCATTGCAGAATGATGGGCATCTTCATTGGAATTACGAAAACTTGAATTATGTCAGTATGTAGTTGAATTATTGTATTATTAAGTTCAGGATAAAGTTAAAGCTGTTTCAGTTATTCACTGCCTTGTGAGGAAACGTGATGATGTGGATTGTGACATAGGAGAATATGATCTCTGGCTGAGATAAGCCGAGGCAGTCAGAATTTCCTAGAGATCCTCACTGCATCACAAGTCTGTCTCACATTTTACGCCTCATTATGACATAAAACTCATGGATGTACATTTTTTAAGACACCACCATGAAAATGCATCAAGAGTCTCTTAAAATTGAGTAAATGCATTCCTAAAAAACACACATCAGCAAGTCTTAAATTAAAATGGTGAGAGTTGTAGAATAAAGGCTGTTACATTTTATCTATAGGTTCAGGTTGGAAGTCATTTGGTCAAGGTGAAAATAGAAATAAAAGGTTTCAGCTTGTGTGAAGCTCAAATTCGCAGCTGATTATCCCAAAGACAAATATAACAGTTAAATAGTGTGTACTCTTAATAATGTGACCAATAATAGAAGGTATACTTCCCTGAGGCTCAAAGGACAAGAAATGCTGTATATTGTAATAAATAATCTTTACACTCTGTTGAGCTAACTAGGAGCTTGATGTTTCTTCCAATGTAGGCACCTGGTCAGAATAAAATCAGGAAATGTTAATTTGGTATATTTATCAGTCCCTCCAGGATTTTGCGGGCCTTTTTTGTGATAATACTGCTACTACTACTACTACTACTACTACTACTACTACTACTACTACTACTACTACTACTACTACTACTACTACTACTACTACT
>JAPMOB010190427.1:0-18299 GCA_029875015.1 Lepomis gibbosus
TTCCTAGCCTCCTTGGTTCCCCGTCCCTGAGTTTCCCCGTCATCCTCCTCTCCCTCCACTCCATTCCTCTCCCCCTTTTTCAATAAACCTTCATCCTGCGTTCTGCATTTGGGTCCTCTCTGTCCACACACCACCACATCCTAACATATACCTGTTGATTTATGAAGCTAAATGGAGCCGTTTGTAGCTGTGTCGGGCGATATAGTTGAAATCATTTTTATGTCATTATTAGGGATGGGTATACTGTAGATATATATATATATATATATTTTATTTTTTATTTTATTTTTTTAAAGCAATGAACTGTGATCCACTGTTCTACATTGTGCCCATAGGCATACTTCAAAATTTGAATAACTAATTCAGTTTTTTTTATTTTATATATTTTATATAAAAATAAGATTGATAATTAAATGAGTAATATTAATAAAGCTTGTATTACTATTGCAATCATTAACTTTTTTTATTTCTAGAACTATTTGCAAAGCATTATGAAATCATATGATTCTGCCATGGATAGTATTATCTCAAAAACCCTGTATTAGAAACTGAATGTCTGGAGTTTGAAATATATGGGTGTTTACCAGGCAGTGAGCATCTAATAAAATACTTTATTGAATTGAATTCTGGGAAATTTTGCTTCCAGTCTTGGTGTTTGACCCACATATATCAGGATGAACATAAATCAGGATTTTTTTCTGCCTCTGCTGCTTTAAATTTTGACCATTGTTTTTCTAATCTGTCTCTCGCTAATCTGTGGAGGATTTGGTGAATCTAAGTGCTGCATTATGTTCTCTTGAATTCTATTTTTTTAATCCCACACATTGGAGCTTTAACAATATGGAAAATATACTTTAAAGTGAAAACATGAGCAAAAACTCAAACCACACATAGTGTCCTTCAGGTCTTCTAGACCATCAACCATCTTGAACACTGCATGCCTCCTTGTCACTAGAGGATCCTGGGAGATCACTCTTCAAGCTTCAGGGTCTTCATAAGTTTACCTCTCACTATTTATCACACAGGTTCTCGGGGCTGTTGGCTCTACGTGTGCGCCTGTGACTCAGTGTCCCAGTTCTTGCCACGGTTCCTCTTCCTGTTCCTCTCCGCCATGACCAAAGCGGCCACCACGGTGACCAGCACGGTGACAGTGATGACGAGTACGGTGGCAGTTTCTGCCACGCAGAGCTGGCTGTCCACCCAGGCCAGCGAAGCCCCGGCCAGCTGGGGCGGGTCCTGACACGTCACGTTGTGGTAGTCGTCAATGTGGAGGTGGCGAACATGCAAGATCTTACTGAAGACGCGGTGCAGCTCGCAGTCACAGCTCCATGGGTTGCCTGGTGGAGGAAGGATAAAGGTAGAAGTAGAGATCAATGAAAAAGGTAATACAGCAAGTGTTGAGTGTCGAGTCAAACCGACCCCTGGAAGATTTTGACCAGACACACAAAAACTCAAACTTTTTCACATCTTACTTATTCTAAATATCCATCTATGCTTGATTTTTCAGCTTGTATATGTGCATCTATATATATGTGCAGGATATATAAAGCTTTTATGTGTATTTACAAATCCTTCTACCTTCTACCAGGAAAAAAATAAATGCTTGAGGGGAACAGGCTGAAATGGACCTTCACAAAAAACACTTTTGAGTTTGACACTTTTTAAGTTCATTTTGGTATTTGTTTGTTTTTTTAAAGTTACATGAATTAGAATAATCTGATGCTTTTAATGTGCTTTTTTTGCAAGTTCAGTTTTATTATTTATGGCAGCATGTTGCTGCCACCATGCCAAAAATGTTTAGGTTTCAATTTGTTTTTACAAGAATATTTTGTAGCTGTAGCGACATCATTTTATCATGCATGAAACTTCCCCTTTCAATGTGTCTGGTTAAGACAAGAAACATTTCTCATCATAATGGCATAAGCACTTATTGTGAAAATCTCTTGTTTTAACATCAAACAATGGTTTGATGTTATAACAAGAAACTTCAGTTGACTGTAATAAAATAAAAAAAAAAGCTCAGGTCGCTTCCTAAGGAGAGGACATTGGAGTGTAAACTGACTAAAATTGGTTTAATGGAGACAATTGTACCCATAATCACAACTTCAGGTCTAGATGTGTTTAGATGTGTTTTTATCCAGATGAAACCAGTCTCTGGTCCGGTCAGGGGTGGTGAACATGTGGAGTCCACTCAGCAGTGGATAGTTTAGTTTTAGTCAGATCTTCCCTGCTGATAGACAGAAGGTGGGACACTGGGCTTTAAAACTGATGACTGAGAGGCCACGGAGTGAATGTGCATTTAAGCTCGCCATCCTTCCTCATGCCATCTGGCCTTGTGTGTGTTGCTCGAGCTGGCAGGAGGGAAGGAGATGTTCACTCCTCTCAGATAACATCTGCCATCCTGCAGCTAACACTGAACGTACTGTACCACAAAACAATAAAAAAAACATCCTGCCACATGTGTAGATCCATCGTGTCCCAAGGTTGGTCCTTGCTTTAGTGTCCCTTTAGGCTTTGACTAGAACTTTTTCTCATTTGTAAACTTTTTTCCAAATTCTTGTTTTCTTGATAAAGTGATATGCTGAAAATGAGATTTTTCTCTTTTTTGTAATAATGAGAATCTGAGTAGCAGGATTTTTTTAAAATAACATTCCTATTATGAGCCACAGTGATGTCTCTTCACTTGATTAACAACAAAGGTTAACACAACTAGATGGACATGGGTAACAGTAGTAGTAGTGGGACCGGTAACCTGACAGCTGGATGTGTGTAGCTGTTGTATGAAGGCTGATGAAGGTTTTAAACTTGAGGTGGTGCAGGCTGTTTCCCTCCAAAGCGAGGACTGCCAGGCTGTAGAGAGGAGCCAGAGCATCAGTGTCTATCAAAGAGATGTTGTTGTTACTCAGCTGGAGCACCTACAGACAGACAGACAGACAGACAGGTGATCAGACAGACAGGTATACAGACAACTTGGCATATACACAGAGTGGTTTCAAGAGTTATGTATGCACCTCTAGTCCAGGCAGCATGTCCAGGCTCCCCTGCTGCACTACTGTCAGTCTGTTGTTGTGTAAGTAGAGCTGTCTAAGTCTGGAGAGGCCCCTGAACACGCCGGGGCCAACAGACGTCAGCTGGTTATAACTGAGGTCCAGCTTCTCCATGTTGTCCAGATACTCCAAGCTGACAGGAGGAAGGAGAGACAGTCACAGCGCTCAATTCACATATTCCATCTGTAGCTTCATCGAATGCTAGCTAAATTCTCTTGTTGCGGAAGAGGTTTGTGTGGCCTGCTGGGTGAGGTGGAAGAGACTGAAGTAGGCTGCATTTCTGAAAGTCATTTTTACTCTCTTTTAACTGAGTTGGGACGCATAGAGATTAAATGCTTTGAACTTCAATAAAAAAAATAATAAATAAATTTTAAAAAAATAAAAATAATTATTTTAAAAGTTAACAAGAAAAAGAAATTCAAAAACAACAGCAAGAAAAAAAAACTAAATGAAAGAGATAATTATATCAATAATAACAATAAAATTTAACTGAATAAAACGTCTCTTTCTGCCTCCCTTCTCCTCCCTCCTCGTCCCCTCTCCTCTGACCCCCCTCCCCCCGAGTGTATTTGAGGAGGGTTTTGGCCCACATCAGAGGGCCAACAGGCTGAAAGGTACCTGGATCCAGATATATGATACAAGTTGTTGTGCTCCAGTCGCAGCTCTCTGAGAGCAGGCAGACTGGCTGAGAAGTCGACAGGGAGAGATGATAACTGGTTCCAGCTGAGATCCAGCTTCTCCAGGAATGACAAAGAGAGAAACGCCTGTGGTGAGAGAGGAAGGCACACAGACATATCAACTGGTGTCAACGCTTGCCTATCTCTTGCATAGGAGCAGCAGACCTCAGATGAAAACATAGCTCTCTGGCTAAATCTGGTATTTACATCGATGCAGTGTTAAAGATGTTCATTATTTGTGCCCTGTCCCTCTAAATAAGTAAAGAAATCCACTGACAGTCTTTAGTCTTTAGTCTTACTGTCTTCAGATGACAGGTCAGAGATTACACTTCAACAATTGAACTGTTTTCAGTGCACAGCTCTTCCATTCCAAAAGGTACTTACAGTGCTTACATCCCTTTTTCTAAGCATGGCTTTCCAACTGCTTTCATTTTACACTTTTACTGATAATTTAACGGCTTTCAGTGTTCACAAGTCAAACGGACGAATAAACACTCTGATAATGGAGTTGTTTAACGGCAGGAGGAGCTCAGAGTTATTTGCTTTTGTTAAATTAACTTTTTACTTGTAATTTGTAAAAACATTTATGATTTATCTTCACTCACTTGATTCCAGCTATCATACCTTAATATGAGGAAAGTTAGCATAGCATAGCCCTGACTGATCCGAACTCCTTTTGAAAAACAAGCATTCTAAGTTTCATTGTCATGTTGCTGAGAGACCTGACAAAGCATATTTCGGTCTCGTTGCAACTAAGCTACAGCAAAATGTTTCTTATGGGGTCATACAGCTGTAGTAATGGCGGATTGTGTTTATTCGAGTTGTCCCGTTGTGAGTACTGGTGCGAGTAGTCCAGCAGTCAAACTCACAAGTTGGGAATTTAAAATTTGCGTTGTGTGTGAAACCGGCATTGCTTTTCAGATTTTCAAGTGATTACACTTCAATTGCAAAATCCGTGCTTTAAATTACTCCTTGATTTCTTTATCGTACCACTTGAACTGTATCTCTAATGCAGCAAGCCCAAAAATTTGATGAACTTAAAGTTAAACCTGTTCCTTCATCGCTTGGTTCATACCTGTGGTTGTATTTCCTGTATCTGGCTGTTGGTCAGCACCAGCACCCGCAGGGACCACAGTCCAGTGAAGGATCGAGAGCCAATCTCGCTCAGATTGTTTCCTCCCAGCTCCAGCAGCCACGTGCCGTGCGGGAGGCCCCTGGGAACACGCTCGAACCCACGGCCGCGGCAGTCCACCAGGTCAGCGTGCTCGTAACAGATGCACTGGTGGGGACAAGACTTTGTGCCCTCGACGAATGGGAAAAGGGATGGGGGAGAATAAAAGGCAAGGAGGACGAAGAGAAGGGCCAGGAACAGGAGACGCATATTTCCCCGGAAAGCAAGATGGAAGGAGGGCAGCTTGTTCAGAGGTGTAGTTCAAGCGTGGAAAGGTTAATGTAGCTTGGTGGTTTAATTCTGCCGTTGTCTTCGTCGAGCCTCTCAGTCAGCGTTGACGCAACTGGAAAGAAGAAAGCAAGCAGTAGTTTAGATTTAAATCTGTGAAGCCAGGCTCGTTTAGTGGATCTAATAAATGCTTAAAGCTGCATTACTTTATTTTTTGTCCACATGGGGGCAGTGGAACAAGCTAAAAAACACAATTCTGACAAATAAAAGCAAATGTGCAAACCGTTGCCTACTTCCACTACCAGCAGACGCAGAGCGACGTTAGCAATCATTTACATGTGTGTTTTCATCAGACTAAAGAGAGGCCAATATTCACTCAGCTTTTAGCTCTGTTTTGGTCTCCACCAGCCCCTAGCTGCTAAATGCTCCAACATGTTCACCAGATAGTGGCTACGTTTGTCTGTCTGCAATTTGGTAGCGTACAGTGGGTCTTTACTGAAAGCAGCCTTCAGTGGCCTTTGCAAGTGTTTTACGAAGAAGAAAATACATTTAACAGATTTGTTTGACGTCAAGGATGCACACAGTGTGTTTTGGTGAGTAACACAGAATGTAAACATAAGTTACAGTGAGATTACAGTTTCCTTCGGAATGACCCGAGAGGGTCAGACATGCTTTCTACAATCAAATGCCAGCAGGAAAAAAAAAACTGTCGCCAAGTTTCATCATTACATAACTACCGTACTTTATATCTTTCTCATAATTGTTCCACTTGTTTTTACACAGGTTTTTCATCCGGTTTATGCTCCCTTTCCCATGCAAATGTAATTATGTAAGCCTCGTCATTTAGGGCAGAGCAGCAGAAAGGATTAAATTCAGTGAGCCTGTCAACGTAATGTAAAAGTAACGCTGGTATTCAGCAGAATTACTTATTTGTTTTTTCCCATAACTTGTTCACTATCAATCCTAATAAACAGGTTTTGTGACGCACAGTATTGTCTAAAACCAGCATACAGTGATCTTGCTGCCTGAAGATGTTTCTTTTTACACTTACAAGACAAAAACTGCCTTTAATTAAAATCAAATGAGGTCAATCAACTTCCAAATTTCATCTTTGCGGTAAAAGCCTCCCTCTGCCAAATTCCTGACTCACCTCCTCTGCGGGTGAAGAACCCAGACATCTCCATATTGGATCATCACCTACTGTATGTCCTCTGACTTCACTGGATGACAGCTAGACAAAGGCAGGCAAGGAGATGATGAACAGAGAGAGAAACAAAGTGATGATGCTGATGGGAGTGAGTCAGCTGTGTCAGTAATCCTCTAATCCTCTCCAATCACCAAATGTTTCCTCTCATCCTCTAAACTCTGGCAGCTCGTCTCCTGTCTCTGCCTCTGTCCCCCTCCCTCTTATTTTTCTATTAATACCTGCAGGAAGCCTTGGTGTCTCTCCGTCCATCTGTTGCCCTGACTTTAATATTATATAAAGGCTGTTAACATCTTAGGAAGTGTTTGTGTGTGTTTGTGTGTGTTTTCCAGAGGATGAGACAGAGAGAAACAGACAGACAGATGGGTGATAAACCAACAGAGAAACAAACAAAACCACAGCTGGTTTTGTTTGTTTCAAATTAATTTGATATATATGAACTTCACAGACTTTGTCATTTACAATATTACAAATTATATTAATGTTATATTGAATAGCCTATTCCTTATTTGTAATATTGGATAAAATATTGTAAATTCTACAAACCAAGGCAGGGTTAGGCTACACAGGTAGGTGCCTAGGGTCCCCACACCTCCAGGGGCCCTAAAATCTTCATGTCAATTTATTTATTTTTTTTGATTGATTGATTGCAGGGGAATTTGCACCTCTAAAATTAGACATCTGACCAAATAAAAGCACTGGCTGTCAAGTCCTGCATCAACCACATATAACTGTGTGTGTGAGAGAGAGAGCATTTCATTTATTGATTGCTGTTGGGATATAAAAAGAATTTTAATCAATATAACAAAAATGCATCTGAAATAAATTGCCCACTCCAGCTTTAACTACTTTCCTAATTATTTAACTAATTTATCAGATAAAATGTCCAAGATTCAAACGCTCCAGTGTCTTAAAAAATAACATTTCCTATAAATAATAATAATAATAATAACAATAATAATAACAATAATAATAATAATAATAATAATAATAATAATAATAATAATAATAATAATAATAATAAATCATATAAAGTATCAGTCAGACAAAACAAGTTATGTCAGCTTGGACTCTGAGAGTCATTTTCACTATTTTCTGACCTTTGCTTTTATAAACAATCAATCAAAAATGAAACCATTGTAAGTTGTAGCATTGTCCATCATGTCAGTGTGTAATTTGTTACTTAATTTATTACAATAAAGAATGTAAAATACAGAAATGTCGACCCTCTGAAAAGATTAAAAAAGTTTCATTTACGCACTTACTCAGATGCACCTGTTCTGAACCAGTTTCCTTTCATTTCCTCACGTCCCATCCACAGAGATCCCATCCTGCAGCGTTCACCCTGCTGCGATGGAGCGGCCGGAATGACGTACATCTGCGTCATGACGTTGTAGAAATAAATGAAAACGTCTGAGTGCGGTGCAAGATATTTGTTAAATGTTGACCCTTTTTGTTCCTTTTGTCACAACACAGATGAAACAATATTTCATCTTTTTTGGGAATGTACAATTAGTCAGACTCTTTGGGAGGACCTCAATCTCTTCTTAAACAGAAAATTAGATATTCAACTCAGTCCAAAAACAAGATGATATTGAATCACATAATTTCTGCCAATAAACTGTTTGTCATTAATCTCATTATTCTATTTGTAAAATTCCACATACATGCCAGCAAATATGCCAACCAGAAACCAAACTTTACTGTCTTTATTTCTTATTTGAAATCATACCTGGAAGTTTTGTACAAACTGTAAAGCTGTGAAAACCTTAACCCTATGTGTTGCTTTCAACTTGTGATTTTTGTAACTTTGGATTATTTTGCCTAACTTGTCCTTTTCGTTTATTGCGTTGACTGTGCGCTTCCTCGGGCATTTGATTTGCAACGCTGCTGTTGCATGAATGTAATACTTATGTTTGTGTAAATAAAGAATTTAAAAAAAAAAAAAAAAAAACCTTCCGAGTGCGGAAGTGGTGGTTGTTGTGGACAATCCGTGCAGAGTGGTTCGAAACGAAAGAGAAATGGCGAGTGAGCAGTCGCTCTGTTTTTTGTTGTAATGTTGAACGCACCGTGAGGTGTTTCAAATGAGCTCGTGAGGCCAGAAGAGACGCCG
The DNA here is from genome assembly GCA_029875015.1 of Lepomis gibbosus. NCBI lineage: Eukaryota > Metazoa > Chordata > Actinopteri > Centrarchiformes > Centrarchidae > Lepomis > Lepomis gibbosus. The sequence goes on from JAPMOB010190427.1 coordinate 8,441, forward strand.
GGAAACCAGAGCGACGCGGTCCTGCTAACTTCCAGCTAGCACAGCTAACAACAGCAAGCACCGGAAGGTATGGTTTCAAAGTGACAAGCTCCTCTGGAGGTTAGGAGGAACTTCAGAGGTGTTGTACGTTAAGTCACGTATTTTGTTTATGGCTGACTTGGAGGGAGTTGCTTAAATTAATTTCATATCAAGACAGTGTTTTGAGAAGCACATTTATATATTAACTACTTAGCAATGCCATTACTATATATTAAAGTTACCTTTTTTATTATGCTTGTGTGTGTGGTAAACACGGGAGGAGATATGACATCTCTAGCCTAGAAAATATAGAAGCAACTTGGAAAATAATGGGTTAACAATCTTTCTTATTCAGAAAGGGATTTTTTTTCTTTTGGGATAATCTGTGCAATAGTCCTGGAAGATATGAAATTACATTCAGAACAGCAGGACGTGTTGCTAAACAACCCTGGGTGTTTTTCAGAGATTCATCTTTTGCTTAGCTCTGTGACTTGAATAATGTCTTGAAGTCCTTGTGTCGTGGTTCTGCAGCAGCCATGGCTGAGGCCGGAGCCCATCTGACCGCCACGGCTGCGAACGAGCAGCCGTCAATCTTTGAGGTCCTGGCCCAGGAGTCTCTGATGGAGGCGGTCAGGCCAGCGCTGAGACACGCCGTCAAGGTGAGCGTCACTCGTTGTCCAGTAGTTACAGCGCCTCCAGTGGGTCTGACTTTTTTTTATATAGTTTTTTTCCTTGTGTAAAGCACTTTGCATTTGAAGTTGTGGCAGCGGCACAGTTCTGGTTGTTGCAGCTGTAGCTCAGATGCAAAAACATGAAACACTGATTTCATGTGCGCGCGCAGGCCTGCAGCTGTCAGCTCCAAACCTTAAACTTTAAGCCCTGTGTCTAATGACATCATTACTGATAAGAACAGGCTGGTGTTTGATCCATATTTCAGCTTCAAAGGGATGCATTTTACTCCGCTGCTTCTCTCACATCACATTTATTGACACCAGTGTTCTGCCCCCTCTTTATTGTTTGTCTCATGGAGCAGCTCACACTTGTCATTTTGTTGATGCAGCTTAGGGAGAAATGAGGAGCGTTTGATGTTCACGCAGCCCTATGCTCTACAAGTTAATGTCGCCCTTGGCTCTAACCCCAGTGTTGGTGGCCTTCTCAGGTTCTGGCGGAGTCCAACCCGTCTCGTTTTGGCTTCCTGTGGCGCTGCTTTGATGAGTTCTACCTGCTGCTGGACCTCCTCCTCCAGAACCACTTCCTGTCTCACTGCAGCGCCTCCTTCTCTGAGAACTTCTACGGCCTAAAGAGAGTTTCAGGAGGTCAGGGTCTTCCCGCTCGTCTGGGGCTGCACAGGAAGTCACACTGGCGCTCTCTTCTTCTCCTGTGCCTGGTGCCGTATCTGCGGGCCAAGCTGGAGGCGACTCTGGCGCGGCAGAGGGACGAGGAGGACTTCTCCATCCGGCTGGCGCAGACCAGGAGCCAGAGGCTGTACCGGGCGGCCGTGGCAGCGTACCCGTACGTCAGCTCAGCCTGGCAGGCCTGGATCTTCAGCCAGCAGCTGCTCTTTGTCTTTGGAGTCACCAAGACTCATAATCCCCTACTGTGGGTGGCCAGAGTCAGACTGGCACGACTTAACGCTCAGGATATCAGAGACATGGAGCTGAAGACCAGAAGAACTGGCAGCCCAGCTGAGGGGAGGTAACTCTCAGTGTGATGTGTCTGTCTTGTTAGATGAATAGTTCATCCAATCAGTGGGGACAGTTCTGGCCGCTCTGCCCCCCCCCCTCCGAATGCAGACCAGTCTTTTTTTCCCAAGTCAGGTCTTCCAAACAGATACTTAGATTTATAGATGGTGATGGTTAGTTCTCACGAATTGGATGTCAATTTGGATGGACAATTTTAGATGTTTATTTTACATTAAATGAAATACTGTCAAAACACATTACGACTATCTGCAGTTAAAATTTAAAAACTCACTTGTTTCGTTTAAGAATCTTGAGGTGCTTTCGGCTGCACCACAGTCATCCTCATTCAGAAATATTCACGTCATCTCCAACATCGCAGGAATGATCTAATCAGTGTAATCATACAACAAATGGTTGTTCATTGATCACTTACAGCTTCATACAGATTGCTTTGATTTAAACAGTGATTACTGCAGTAAATGGTTCAGAGCAACTGTTGCCAACCTGACAGCTGCCTTAATGTGTTTAAAAAGGACAGTGTCGCCTATAGATTTCATCCTCGGGATGAATCCACAGTGTCCGGATATCGCTGTCTTATCTAACTTCATGTCAGACTGTTCTCTCTTTGTCTCTGACAGTGTAGCTCAGCTCTGACGACATGTCGTTGGCAGCTGTATTCATTTTTTCTCTGGTGCTCTAATATGACCACTAAAGCTGACAGACTAGTTTTGTCTGTGGATTTCCGACATGAAGCTTGGTAAAATTCTATATTTTATTTATTTTTATTTTTTTACTCTTTGGTTACAAAACCTGTCCACAAACGGGGCCGAACAGGCAGCCTTATATTAACGTGTGATCAGTCCCACTTGAAACTCTGGTAAAAGAGCAAAGTGGCCAGAGTTTGGTTTAAGAATATGGGAATGTTCTTGCATGAAGCCCAATGTCAGACAAAGATCTTAAATCCACCACCCACAATGCATTGTTCTTCTGCTTGCAGCCTGGCGCAGAGAACGTGGTGGTTGATGTCACAAGCAGCGAGGGGCGTGGCCATGTCCCTCTCCACCTCTCTCTCCATGGGCGTCTTTTTCCTGCAGTTCCTGGAGTGGTGGTACTCCTCAGACAACCAGAGCACCGTGAAATCCCTCACCTCCCTGCCTGCTCCCCCTCCCCCCCTCCACCTGAAGCAGGATCCTCCACCCGTCGCAGCCAATCGCGACGAAGAAACTCCACCTGGCTCCGACAGCAGGACCTGCCCGCTGTGCCGGAGGCTCCGCACAAACGCCACGGTGCTCTCCACCTCCGGCTTCGTCTTCTGTTACCGCTGCATCTACACGTACGTGAAAGCCAACCGCCGTTGCCCGGTCACGGGCTACCCCACCGAACTGCAACACCTCATCAAGATCTACTCGCCGGAGAGCTAGACAACATCAGATGGCAACATATTCAAGTTCAGTTCCAGAGTGTGTGGAGTTTCTGAAAACAGGGGCCTTGTTTTTCAAAAGTAAAGCGGTTATTAGTAAACAATGTGTCGGCTGCTTTCCCGCTGCAGCTGAGTGCTCAGGAGCTGCAGCTCTGTGTTGTGTCTGAGAACTGTGTATTGTTTTTGGGATAAGCACACTTTTTGTATTAAGTAGTTTTTCCAATGTACTTAAGTGTTCAATTCAGTGTTCAGTGACACCAGCTGATTTGGAAGTGATGCTGGAATTCTCTTTCAGCTCACATCTCATTAATGCTTATAAATTTGTTGTTTGTAAATTTTTACATTTGTTTGCTCAGCAGTATTCATTTTGAAACAGTCCAAATTTTCAGCACCTCAAAATCTACACCATGTACGGAAGCACTAACAGGCCAAAATGTTTGCAGGAACGCTAGCCAGTGGCAGACTGATGAATGGGTGGTTTGAGTTTGTACCGTCTGTATACAGAGCCTAAGTCCCTGCAAGGGGTGTCAATTAGCTGTTTACTGACTAATGAATGAAAGGAGAGGGCTTTGAAGCAGCACTAGGACCTTCATGTTGGGAAATAAAATGTACAGAAAATGTAAATTGGAAAAATAAAACATAAAAATCTATATTAAATATAGCCGTAAGCGGCGATGAAGAGTTCAGACTTTTTCGCGCCAATGTGATTTCAAAAAAGTTTCATACAAAAAGTTTCACTTTGTTATGAAACACATCTGTGAGTTTTCTAATGACGGGACAAACAGTTATTAATTTATAGTCTGTGTCATGCCAAACCCATTTCTTGCATTTGTAGTGCCCCCTTATGGTCAATTTAAATGAAATTTAAAGGAGACCTATTATGCTTTTCCACATTTTATGACTTATCTACAATGTTCTAATGTTGGATGTTCATGTTAAACATGGTCAAAGTTAAAATGAGGTTGAAGCGTTTATAAGAAATCACTGCGAGCGAAAACCTCAGGTTTCCTCCTGTTCTGAATGCTCTGTTTTGAACTGCTTTTTCTACCAACGGCTACGTTCTACGTAATGAGCCAGGCGGAGCCGGTGTTCCATATACGGTCATGTACTCCCACACTAACTCAGTCTGCCTGTTCCGCCCATAGACAGTATATACGAAATGGACGTAGTCACCGTGAAGTCACTCCTTGGTTTGCGGACTGCCGTTTTGAAGCCTCGAGTTTGGCCGATAGGGCAAAATGACTATACGGAAGTGACGATACGGCGGAGCTAACGGCTGTGTGCGGCGCTAGCTAGCTTGCTTAGCTAGGTGCAACTGTAACTCACGTTAACTGTCATTTTAACTGGGCTGATAAATTTGTCTAGCGAACAACAGTCTTAAAACAAAATGTACTCACCAGAGAAAGTGAACAGCCAACTCCTTATAAGCTTTTTCAATGGTGCTGGTTAAATTTACACAGTGCTGAGTGTACGACTCGGCTCTAGCCTGATTGACAGGTCACCATGGTAACGACCTAGATGGGACCATAATTTACTAATTGAACATAATTTTGTATTGAAGACTTGAAACTAGCGACTGGGACCATAAACTCATCAGGAAAGTGTTTACTGGGGTAATTATTTAGCTGAGAAGTAGGGTCATTTTACTATTATTTCTAATGGAGCCGAACTTCTTTTTGCAACCAGACTTGCCCCCTGCTGGATTTTTTTATTAGAATGCAGGTTTCAGGGAATTCCGCATCAGCTTCATATTGTAGACCGGAAGCTTCCCCCTTGGTTCCAACCTTCACCATACAGCCTTGTAACATGCTTCAGGTCTTGGCCAATCTGAAGACAGTGGGCTTTGAGAGGGGGGGGGGGCTTAAAAAGACAGGAGCATCTACAGCTTGTTCAGACAGAGGCTGAAATGAAGGCCTACATGAAGAGTCAGTATAAAAAAATATATTTTTTTGAACTTTGAATCATGCAAAGCTGCCATACAGGAGTCACAGAACTACAATATAGGACGGGAAAAGCAGTATAATATGTCTTCTTTAAAGTACATGTGTGAGGTCTTTATGTTGACATATCCTGGAAGTTTTGTGTTGATTGGACAAACAGTTTCCGATTTGTAGCCTGATTTGCAGAATATGACTTGCATTTTTTTTTTTGAATGAAACTTTTTTAGGGCATGTTTCAGTTAGTTATGAGGACATATCCTGTGAGATTTGTGATGACTGGAGAATTAATTAATGTTATTTGTATTATAATTTGTATAATGCAACACCCATTTCTTGCAGTTGTAGTGTCCCCCAGTGACTGATTTTAATGATACTTTCCGTGCATATCTGTGTGGACATATCCTGTGTATAAGACTGTGAAAATACATAATTACAAAGACCACAAACCCAAAAGTCGTGTATGTGACGTAACTTTTTCTCTCAATGACTGAAGCTAACGTAACTGAAGCTAATGTCAAACAACTTCCATGAGAGGATGATGTGATGAAAGGACAGAGTCATTGGATTAAACACATCAGGTGAGATATATTTCTGCGTGGAACACAGCTAAGTAATCCAGCTAGTAGCAACCAAGCAATGATCGTTAGTCTAGAATTACTGCGCTTACCTGTTGGTGATGTACAGTGCAAGACGAGAGATGTAGTTCACTGAATGGTTTTCACACAAAACGACATACAAACTGCAGCTTTCTTCACGGACAAAATTATCTTTTAAATTGACAAACGTGTAATTCAGGGCACAGTTCAAACAGGATCAAATAACAAGTTTTCTCTAACCAATGACTACTGTACACATTTTTTCCGAATTAAGGTCCCACAGGCCGGAAGCAGAAGCGAGTCACTTAGGCTCTCTGGACTAGGAGGAGATGTCAACAATGTGTTTTTCAAAAAATTCAAAATGGTGGAAAAATTTGTTAGGCAGACCTTAATTGTCCTTGAGCTTTTTATGTAGAGCACATTTAGCTGGACCTGTGTGAGAAATTTAAAGTCAAGCCTATTTTTTAAGCCTTAATTACAGCACCACCACCTGGCTGAATGGGCTCATATTTATATGGAAGCACATGCACATCATTTCAGGTTATTCCTCCAAGTTTCATGTTTCTAAATCATTCCAGTGGGTTTTGAATCATAACTCAATAATTAAATACACGGTTTAGATTTCGAAGGAGAGGAGGGTGCTTTAGAGGGACTTGGACTTGTGACCTCAGTCCTGCCTAAAGTGCACATAAACGTGACCATAAAAAGCATAAAAGTCTGCAGCTGACCTGGACCCTGTCCAAATATCTTGTTCCTATTTAGTTTTAACACTTTGTTAGGGAATTTCACAACAGATGAAGAAGATGACGACATTCAGCATGTGTAGTGTTTCTTACTCTGGTGGGATGTGACCGAAATGTACAACTTTGAAGACTTTGGAAGCTTTAAAGGAATAAAAGGACATTTTTAGAAATGTAGTCACTCTCCCAGGGGTGTAATGTAAATATGAAGATACGGCCAGCTTTGCATAGAGACTTCAAACGGGAAATGGCTCGCCTGTCTCTGTCCAAAGGCACTTTAAAGGGCGCTGGTGGGCGGATGTTATAGTTAAACGAATACTGGGAAATGCAACAGGCAGTCGGTGAATTGCTTTATTGAGTTTCCAGACAAGTTTAACAACAGGCCCACTTAAAAAACAAACAAAGAAACAGATCATCAGGATCAACGTCACAACATTACATTGAGAGTAATAAAAAAGGGCTTCATTAAAATGTCCACAAACCCCTGAAATTAAACTGAGTGTGAAGAATCACGAGTCACCTTCCCTTTTTAAATTCCTGCAACACAATTCATCAACAGGAAATCAGGACAAGAAGAAAAAACGGGCTGAAACTTTGAAACAGGGACAAATATCATCAATAATAGTCACAGTAATAGATTGCTCGAATAGCGTGTATTGCACATGTGTACACATATATGCACTTTATATACATGTGAGTCGGCAAGAACTAGACACATGTTGTATTGTCGCAACAAGAAAGAATCTGGATAAAACGACAGCACGGACAGAGAATAGTCAGGAATGTGCTTGTGATCAGTTCCAACAAAACGGCGTTTTTACAATTCTTCAGTCACCGGCCGGACGAGAGAAAGGTAACGGAGAGGCCGCCTCCCCTCAAAAACAGGAGGAGGTAATAGCGAGAGGGGGGTGACAGTCACACTGATGCTGAACCTCCTCCTGGCCAAATGTCCAAACCCCCCCCCCCACACACCCCCCACTGCATCATAGCAGGACACTACATTTACACCACAGTATCAAACATATCAAGAAATATACAGTATTAACTCATGTAGCAAAATAGTCTGTGTGTGTATACGTGAAAGCGTGTTTCACCTTAGTGTGTGTGTGGTTGGGTGGTAGCAACAGTAAAGCTGTGTGGCCTCCGGACTGGGGGGAGGTTTCGTCACCCTGATGGCACCATCAGACTCTGTCAGCACTGTGCATGTTGTATTGTTAAAGTTTTAAATGTACAGGAGGGAAACTCCGGTGGTGCAGATGGTTCTCTGGGTGCTTCTATTTCACTAGGACTCAGGACCAGACCCCAGACGGCCATAGCGACCTCCGCAGTCTATGCTTATGTTTACCAAGCAGCAACCACCCTGACTTAAAGGATTATTCCGTTTGTTACATTGTTACAATTTGGGTTGTATGTTTGTAACTGTGGCTGTCACTTCTGTTGATCACAATAGAAAAAGTACTACATCAGTGCAACAAAAGGCCGGGGGCCCACATGTAATGGGGCCACACACTCCGGTGTCAAAACTATTTTTAGCTGTTCTTAACCCACGCCTGCTGTCAACAGTCAAATTTCCATCTAGATGTAGAAGAAAATATCAATTAGCATCCACTACTGTTGTAAAAAATTTAGGAGTTAGTTTGCACTGATTCTCCAGTCAGGTCATATTAAACCACAGAAGAAGAGATGATATAATTAAAGGGGAAGAAAGGCCCAAACTAAGAAACAGAAGCCTATCAAGTTGAAAACAATATATTTGAAGTTGCAGTTCCTCTAATGGCCACCAGATGATGCCCCAGTGAAAGGGGAAATGATCAATTCTTCAACAGACAATCTGATTTCATAGCTTGTTGGTTTTTCTAAATTTCAAGAACAGTTGAGAAAATATTAAGGCATTTTTAAGCAGGGTATTATTCTCCTAACTGACAGACTTCTTGTTGATTACTCGTTTATTTTGTTCCTTTCTGCTCGCATGAACTCCAGTCGAGCTCAGACGTCAACGCCATCCGTCGCTACCATGTTCTGTGGCAACAAGGTCGTCTTGAGTCACCACTCCGTCTACTCCACCGCTCTACCCCCCCAACAAGAGGTGCTGCTATTACTGACTACAGGTATAATGGTCAAAATGGCCATAGTGTTTACATTAGTACAAAAAGACTACACTGAACTTCCTGGAAACACAGCTCAATAAATCAATCAATCTGTTGATCAGTCAATACTCTGCCGATTCCACCTGACAGATAATACGCACAAAAAGCACTCAACCACGTGTAAAAGCTAAGGGGAGCTGTACGAGTGATGTAAGCTGCGGCAACGCTAAAGCTGGACACTAGTTCTTTCTCTCACTTTCCCAGTCAGTGTTATATTGCTTTGAACAGATGGGACCCAGAGGTAGCAGCGTCAGCTACAACACTCACTGCACCACGAGGGCCCTGGGAAATTGACTTGAGAGAGGTTGAAGATTATGTTCCGAGAGTCTGCTTACTGAGGGACTCGATAGTCTGAGGTGAGTTTTAATAGGTGTGGATGCTAGAGTGGTCCAGTTCTGAAGCTTTGCATCCGCCAGGCGTCTTCAGTGAGCAGAGAAGTGGCGGTAGCTTTCCGCTCCAGACCCTAATGTGATTTGTGATACTGGAAAACACATTACATCTCTGAAAAGGTTGTGTTGGGCTTTTATGTTGCCAAACATAAAAATGCTCGGAAACGCGCTGTAGGTAGGAGGTGACCTGAAGTGGAAAAAAGCGTGATAAACTGGCGCTCAAATAGTCTAGTGAACGCACGACCTTACTGTAGTTAGCAAGTTTTTAGCCACGCTAGCCATTATGACACTTTTATAAGTTGTGATAAAATAAGTTCCTTTTTTAATATAATTTGTTAGAACAGTCTTTCAAACTGCACATTTAAAGATACTTTTTAATAGATTTGCCGGATCAAGTGTCGTTTTTTATTGTTGTTTCTATTTTGTTTAAGTAGCGCATAAGTTAGCTAAATAAGCTAAATGGCACCAGAGCAATAAGACCTCAAGTTAATTTTTTCAAAGGCTAGCCAAATGTTAGCTTGTGACCATTTTGACCTGGTGTGAGTAGTGCTGACTCATATGCAGATTATTTCATATAAAGTCCTGAACTGCCATTTCAGCGGCAGAGTGGTTCATCAGCCCTGATTCAGGAACAGCATGCTATGTATAGCGGTCGCGGAGTGGGTAATAGCATTTGTTACAGCAAGAACGTTGAAAATATTACCACGTGGTAAGCCTCTTCAATGACAGGTGCAAACTAAGAAACACACAAAGACCCTGACCAAGAAAGGTCTTCTCTATTAAACTTAAATTCAAATTGCACGCAAAAAAAGGTTTCACCACTCAAAACTAGCTTGTGTGTGTCTCGCCGAAGTTGACACGTCAGATAAGCTGAATTTTCTGGGGCCCCTTCTTGAACTGAGACAAAATAGCTGAGGTAGACTGAGG
>JAPMOB010190438.1:0-15807 GCA_029875015.1 Lepomis gibbosus
CCGAGGAAACCAATGTTTATAGAATTATAGAAATGACATAAGTTAATTCATTTTATGCAAAAGACAAGTGGACCAGGGATCTACGGCTCGAAATAAGTGAGGAAGTTTGGCTGGAGATGTGGACTCGCCAAACATCAATCTGTGGAAGGAATTTCAATGGAAGATAAATAACACCACAAGTTGTGGTTAAAATGGACCCAAACCACATCAAGTCACTGTTGGAGGGGGTGTGGAGAAATAATGGCAACTCATTCACATACTTTTTGGCAATGCCCAGTGTTAGATAACTTTTGGAAATCTATTTTTATATATATTAATTAATAAATGATCAGAGACCCCCTGATAGCATTTTTAGGGATGAAACCAGATGTGATACACAACAGGAAAAAGATGTATTTATTACAGATATTATTGGCAGCGGCAAAGAAGACAATTACAATAAAATGGCTTAAAGAGGAGACGCCAAATCAAGCTGAATGGCTAAAATGTAAAAGGTATCTGCATTATGGAAGAAGTTACATACTCATTAAGATTACTGAGGGATCTTTTCATTGAAAAGTGGACACCATTAATGACCGTGACTCAGGTTAGATCTGCCTGGTGAACAGGCAGAACACATGTTTTGTTCTAAGTTGATGTTTGTTTTTGTTTGCAAGGTTTATCTTCAACGTTGTTACTTTTTTTAAAATTTCTTCTCTTACTTGTGTTTCTGGACACACTCTCCTGTGGACTTTACGTAAGAACGTGTGAATGCCGAGACCCCTTGTGAAAGATATTGTCTCAATTCAGTTCAAGTTAAATGTGAATTAAATTCAAATGTGTAACAACAATATTGCCAAAGCCTCATATAAACTACATCAGAACAAGCAATACATTTCATTAAACAAATAATTAAAGCGTAAAGTAATCAAAGCGCATGCGTGTCTGTGTTAAAAAAAAAGTATATATATATATATATTTTAAAAATTTAAATAAATAAATAAAACAGTAAGTGTGAGTGGGTGTGTTAAAAAAGAATAAAAATATATTAAAAAATAAAATAAAATAAATAAATATATAAGTGTGTGTGTGTGTGTTAAAAACAATAAAAATATGTTAAAAATAAAATAAATAAATAAAACAGTAAGCAGTGGGTGTGTTTAAAATAATTAAATATATTTTAAAAAATTTAAATAACTAAATAAAATAATAAATAAATGTGTCTGAACTAAAGTAAATGCTGTAAAGGGAGATCTGAAGGCTGTTTCAAATAAAAAAAACAAAATAAAGTGGCAAAGAAACACCAAAAAAATGTTGGCGTTGTGAAACATCACCACTTCGAAACAGCACATAGTTTAAATTGTGAAACATGAAATTTGGTTAGGTTTAGGAAAAGATCATGGTTTGTGTTAACATAACTATGTGCGTAAATTAACAGGTGAGTTAAATAACGTTACTTACACAATTTACATAACCCATGTAACTTAAAAAACAATATATAGTTGCTTTGTTTCACACGGGAAACGCTCTCCTGGTTCAAAGTCCGGTTTCTGGCCCTCCACCCACACCAGCCACCTCCTTACTCAGGCTTTTCTGTTAAATATCACATACCTACCTTTACCGTCAAACCGTCAAAATGTGACTTTTCCTTCTCAGACTGTTTGATTTAAAAGGCATCAAAAGAAACAAAGGGAAGCAAACAGACTGGAGAAGAGATTTGTTTCCAGGAATCTGTTTGCTCAGGTCACGTGGGACCTTTTTTCCGCCCACAGGTGTCTGGGGGCAAATTTTTTTAATAACTGTTCCTTCAAATGAGTCATTTGTGCGCAGAAATTACAAATCATTCCCTGAATTCCTCATTTGGGCCTTACTTTAATATGTTGTACCGTTGAATCTCTTCCTTCATTCCCTCGCATTAATAATTCAATAATTCAGTTCAATAATTAATATTGTTATCAGCGTCTTTCCATTTGCCCATGCCCCCTTGACACCTTCACTTTGGACCACTTGGATTAATGCTGTTCAACTTTGTTGAAACTCTGATTGGATGTTTCTGACACAAATGGTCTCCGGGACTCGGGGTCAACTTCTCTCCAGGAGGACAGTCCTTTTTTTGTTTTGTTTTAAATCAACAGAGCACAACCAATTTTTTTACAAGCAACTTTCTCTTTGTTTTAAGGTTAATGATGATTATCTGTGGAGGGTTGTAATGATTATTGTATATAATTAGCTTATTTTCCTAAACAGTCAGAGTCTGTAGGTTTCCTGCTCACATTTCTAGTCCGTCAGTCTGCAGGTTCTGTTAGAGGAACCACACAGAAAGTGTCCTGCACATTTCAGAGACGGATATACAGCACAGAGGAACATGACATTCAGACATGAGACAAACGCCTCGTTCATACTAATCCTGCATGTAAATATTAATATCACATCTTTTTTCACAGTCAGATCTCCTTCCACTAAATCTCTTGATCGTCAAAGTCGCCCTATGTTTTCACGGTGCGTCACATCTTACATCTGGTCAGCTACTCTGCTGAATCTTAGCTGGTTTAACCTCCGTTCTGTCCTCTCCTCCTTTCCACTATCACATATACTTTGTTTTAATATGAGCCAACTCTCAAATCAGTTGTTTTTATTCATGTATAACTTTTGTTTCTGTGTTTCAGACAGCGTATCATGGATAAAACAGTGACTGGACTGCGGCTCATAAACGTTCCCCAGGTGAACTTTTTTGCTGACATTAGATTTTTTCTCTTTGAAATGAAACTACTATTTGCTGGAACTGTTAGCAACTCACAGAGATAATGTGGTGCGTGAGCACCTGGAGTGAGTGTGTGTTTAGTGGGTGTGGTCTTCACGTGGATTGATTGCATGGGGATGGGCCGATGGCAGACAGGTGTGCTTGGGCGTGATCTCCAATCTGTCATTTAACCAGTCACACACTAGGCTCAGTGAGTTTCTGCTGTGCAGTGCGCTGAGGCTGCTGTTGTATCCGAGATAATGTGGACCACGCAGATTGGTGGCAGTCTGTAGAGTTGCACGGTGGAGAGCAGCAACCACTTAGTGGAGATACCAGACGCCCCAGGCAGTGAGGAGGCCCCAACTGACCAGCCCGTGACCAACAGCAGCAGACCGTGTTGTTTGGCTTCGCTACATGCAGGGAAAGGAAGCTGAGCACACCCATCCACAAAGAGCTTGATTTTATTTTGAGCCTGATAAATATTATTTGCACGGTACAGAATATTTTAATAAAAATACTACGACAAAACCTCTGTCAGTAAATGCTCTGTATTTGAATAGCGCCTTTCTAGTGTTGTCGACCACTCAAAGCGTTTACACTACATTCACACACTGGTGGAAAAACTACCAGGGGCAACTCGGGGTTCAGTATCTTGCCCAAGGACACTTTCACATGCAGCCTGGGGGAGCTGGGGATTGAACCACCAACCTTCCATTTAACGAGCAACCCGCTCTACCTGCTGAGCCACAGTCGCCCTCTGCACTGTGTTTCTGCTTTGCATGATTTATAAGAGCCAATCAGAGAGCTGAGCTTGAGCGGCTGCGTATCTAAAGTCCTCCGTTTTTGCCCATCTTCACTAAAACGCCCTCTGGAGTTTTGAAACTGGGTCAGCAGCGTTTCCAAAGGTCCCCGTTTTAGGTCTTCGTTTTCGCCGTTGTAGTCTTCAAAAACGCAGCAGTGTGGACGGGGCCTTACTCGCTCACCTCCGCACACCTGACCAGTGGTAGAAGGTGTATTAACTAAAGTACGGGACTTACAGAAATTAAAATTTTGAGGCACTTGTTTTTCCATATTCTACTGCTTTGTACTAAAACTCCACTATATAAGGCAAATATTGTACTTTTTTTACTCCAGTACATTTACGCATAAATGATGATTTATAGGTTATAGATGAGATTTTATTGATCACTCGGGGGGAAATTCACAACCTACCCAGCAAGCAATTTAAAGTATAGCCCCACCTACCAGCTGCAACATTAAAGACATTCATTTATCAATAACTATTATCCAATAATATATATAAATGGGCCCTTCTGCACAATGAGTACTTACTTTTGATGCTGTATGGACTTTTCTTCAAGGACCTTTTTGAATGCAGGACTTTTAGTATTTCTACCTTGTGGCATTTATACTTTTACTCAGGCAACATATTTGAGTACTTTTTCCAAACAGTATAACTTCTGGAATGACTTTGTAAGCAAAAGGAACTTTTAACTAACTTCATAACTACGATTATGAATGTGAGTGCAGTAGAGCTGAGCTGCAGAGGACAGACAGGGAATATTGATAAGGATATTACAGCTGATCAGCCGGGGTCCACACAGGCCGGAGGGTTAATTACTGAGAGGGATGCCGGGAAACAGAGTCGACCACAGAGGTTTTAACTCCTCTGGAGACGAACCCGCTGTGGCATGTCCTCAGGAAGACGACGAGGAAAAACAAATCGAGAAAACAGACAGAGACTAAACGGTATTGACAACACTGTTTGCTGCTTTGTTTAAACTCTTTGTCGGTGCCAGACGGGTGCGGTTTGTTAACAGAGCACAAACAGTGGCAGGAATAATGGGTTATATATTTAAAATTAAACAAAATGTACTATTTCTTAACACTTTTGTCAATAGCAGAGATGGAACACCTGCTGGCTGCCTTTTAACGTGATATTTACCCTCAACATTTTATTTGTTTTAGTTCATTCTGCTCTTTTGAGTTTCACTTTTACGTTGATGCTTAATATCTGGGAAGGACAGGGTCCAAAATGGAGGAAGCTATTACAGACTCCGGGTCCAGATCTTACATGGTGCCTTCTTGAGTTGGAGGAGTGGAGGTGTAACTAAACACCTGGGGCGCCGACAGACAGAGTAAATATGTCTTATTATATAGTACATTTCCTTGTGTGGTTTGAAATAAGATACACTGAGAAATATATCTATACATTTGGAACATTTCTTCTAGCAGGCGCAATCATCAAGCACTGGAGCCACCCTACAGGGGCGCGCTGGAGTGGAAAACAAATCACTCTGGTCCATCATACGGCATGTCGTCCATTTTTATATCCTGTATGTATGAATGAAGCATCTGAGTTGGATGTAGAAAAAGAAAAGGGAGAAAGAAACTGCTGCAGTCTGAAAATGTGCATGTTCTGTTATGGTATGACAAAAATAATAATTAAAAATGATTTTATTTGTTTCTCCAGTGGTACAAATATTAAACACTTGCACATCTTTTTAATTTAGATAAAAGCAAAGACGAAATGTAAAAAGGAGGACAGAACAGGAACATATCTATCTTTACTATACTAGTCAGAAACACAAAAGGGACAACTGTGACAGAGAAAAATAAACAAATCTAATGAAAAATGTTCTCCTGACCACAAAAACAATGACCCCCAAAATGCAAACAAGCCCTCTAACATCAAACATTTGCAAAGATAAATGTTTAATCTTGTGAACAGAAAGGACACCACATCCCGTGACTTGGATTCTGATGCGCCAAAAGATGGTAAAGGATGACAACACATGTTCAGGAGCCCCGAAAATACAGAATCTGCCACTGCATCTGCTTCAGTATGTAATATTTTGATCAGGAATGTAGTGGTAAATAAAGGGTGTGTGAATCCTTGGCACATGAGCCGCAGCTATGCTCATCAGACCTCCCATTTCTGTGATCTTGATGTCTCTGTAATTAACCAAAAGTACTAACTGCTATTTACAGAGACCTTGATTAGCATGGCGGCAAAGTAGCTACAGTAAATATTGCTCAGAAATGTCAAGCAAAAAAGAAAATAAAACCTCTTAGAGACTGTTATTAATGTTTATAACATCCCAGATAGTTAAATGAATAGCTAGACAGGAAGCCCATGAACTGAGATTGTAATGCTATATTGTCGGCTAACGCAGAAGCTCAAAATGTAGCTGAAATACTGGACAAAAAAACCCACTAACCCCCTCTAATATGTGGCTTTTGTCTTCAGTATGAAAGGGTACATTTATTTCAGCTCCAGCTCCGATCAGCAGTGATGTAAACATGACACCTCATTTTCGCTCCTTTTCCAATCATCTGTTTCATCTATATGTTTAGCTAGTATTAGCATGCTAGGCTAACAGTTTGTCAGCTCTGATATCTGCGGTGTGACGTCGTTCAGAGCTCACAACACACCTTAAACACGGGTCACCTGGCCAGCGTGCTGTTAAACAACAACACCACGGCTTCACCTTCGTAATAGTCTCTGACTTCCATGCTGCGTTTTACTGTTTACCAACCCTGTTTTGCAGAAAGTAGCTTTAGCGGGTTTATTTGCATGTTAAAAACAAACATGAGATAATTTTGGTGTAAAACTTTTGATAGAGACGGACCTCTATAGCAACAGGTTGTTTGTTAACAACATTTCTGGACTAACAGACATTATCATTGTGTTTATAAAATGGAAATATTAGTGGTGTGAGACGGATACAGTAATTTGATGTGCTCGATGCATGTTTTTAGCTTTTAATGCCCTTTTCAAGGTTAACCTGTTCTTTAGAGTGTTTATGTATGGAAGTCTTTAAAAAATTATTTTACTAATTACACTTCCCATGAGTCTTTGAAATATGCCTTCTTTCAAATAGGGGTTGGAATCACATGGTTACACATAACATGGTGGTCAGTAGGCAACTTAAATTAAGATTTGAGGTACTCCACTACATATATGTATATTGTGTTTTTTTACTTTAGATTATTATTTTTAAACATATGATCAACAAGTAATTATACTTGTATATGTTATATGTTTGTTATCGATTAAACCTGAGACATGAAGTTGTTGCTCCGTGACCATTATATGTTTTACTTTTACAAAATTGACCATGATAACAACATTGCAGGAGGCCTTTATCTTCCTCTAAAACAAATCAATCAGTACTATGCTTTGTAACTGCACGAAGTAGGCCTATACTCGCAGAATTCTTAATCTGTCTTATTTATAGAAATTTCTTGGAAAAACAAAGATAACAGATTGAAATGTTTGTAAAACACTGGTACTTTTTCCCAGACGTCTCTGTTTTCCGGGGACAGTCCCCGGTTTTGGTGGCCTGTCCCTGGAAATGTCCCAGTTTTTAATTGTGTGTTAATCATAGACTGTATAAGGTGTCAACAGACCTGAAAGCAGATTTTTCGTGGCCAGAAAGACTGGACAGCAGGGCGTACAGGTGTCGTGCTGAAAACTGATCAACAAAAACTGATTGCTGTCCGCAGGAGCACGCGCAGCTTGTTAAAGCTCAGCCTCTTAGCGTCTAAAGCTGCTTTTATCTGGATCTAACAGACATAATGTGCAAATATACATCATTTGTGTCCATGGTAACAGCAAAGGTGTGTCTTTGTGATACTTTAACGTTTCTTTTAACGGAATTAAGGACCCTGGGACTTCTGATCAAACAGGGTAATAATGGCTGTTATTACAGCCTTCTGTATGAAAACAAGGCAGCATAACACGAGTTGCCAATTCAACTCATGTAATGCAGTATTTCACTTACCAGAAGGTGATTTCAGCCTCTACTTAAATTAGATTCTGCCTCAAAAAGAAGTTATATTTGAAAGATTATAACTGACCTAGAACTTTTTACCTCTTGAAATACCTTTAAATGGCCAAAACAACACATAAAATACAGTTTTCTATTTGCCAGGAAGCGATTGTAGCCTCTACTTATTGACTGAAAGGTAATTTCTGCCTCAAAATGGCTTGATTTTATTCAGAAGATTTATATTTGACAGATTATAAATCCAAAATTGTCATCCTTTTTATTTCATATATAATAACATTATATTTTTTAATAACATAATGACCACCAAAACAAAAATGTCCCCGGTTTTTATTTCCGAAATCAGGTCACATTACCTTATTTAGGACTTAATGAAGACATAAAATACTTATTTTTTGTGGTATAACTGCAATCTGTGTCCCCCCTAAAAAGTGAAATATATATATATATGTTTTTTAATGATTTTTTATTCTTTTTGAATGATGCATTTGGATTAGCTCACTAAGCCGATGCACTGAAACTGAGGCAGCCATATGCAAAAACATTTAATCCATATGTGTTGTGTGTAATGTCACAGTACAGTAAGCTGCTTTGGGTAACAGCCTCCCTCCACCACATGCTGCCTTGTTTTCATATAGCAGGCTGTAATAACAGCCATTATTGTCGAATATATATCAGTATGTTAACTATAGACTCCATTCCGTTTTATTTCCCCTGCTGTCTCTGCTTCCTGACAGTGGAGGGAAAAGCTCAGTGCTCCGAGCTCGAGCTCTGCTCAGCCCGTCACGTGCCGCTTCTCGCCTGTAGGTGGCGCTCAGAGCGCGAGAGACGGCCGCCTTCCCGCCTCTCTGTGGCAGGACGGAGCTGGGAGACAGAGAGACGCAGAAACATAGATGGAGAAGAGGAGAGAGAGAGAGATGACAGGAAAAATGGAAAGAGGTATGAACGTTGGAAACATTTATTTACCGAGTGGAAATGGGGGGAGAGAAACTCGACAGTTTGACTGTTTGAATCAAGAGAGTATGGCGGCGAGTAAACACTCGCTCCGAGTTTATGTGAGCGTCTTTTCACCCCTCTAACCGCAGTTACACTCCTTTTTACATTTAACGAGGGTGATGGAGAGTTGGACCTGTGAGGCTGAGCTGCCGCATACAGTTACTGTTTGAACGGTGAGAAAAAGAAAAACACACAAGTATCGGCTCCGGTAGTTGGAAACTGGCAGTTAGGAGAAGTCGCCATATCTCTGTTGAAAAATGACAGAAAATGTTGGGAAATCCAAGTTAGCTGTTAGGGTGGATGCTCGCCCCGCCCCCCCGGTATAGTGTATAGAGAGTGTATAGGGGAGGGAGGGGGCGGAGGGGGGGGGGCAGCTTGGTAGAGACCGAGAGAGAGAGAGAGAGAGAGAGAGGGAGGGAGGGAAGCGCGAGCGCAGCCGTTTGGATTCACTCCACTTTCTCATCACACACAGTGCGGCCGCGCGACCTGCTCCGTGCTGGACCGGGAGGCGTACAGAGTTTGAGGCGGCAGAGCGGTGACCGCGCGTCGGGGTGGAAACTAACCGGAAGACCGCTGTTGGCAACTCCCGGACCTACCGGACCTAGTGTTTCTTGTTTTGATTTTTTTTTAAACCGTTTTACCCCCCTTTTCCCCCCCTTCCCCGTCCCGGTGTTCCGTCCGCTTACACCACCTCCACCCCTCTACCCTCCACAAGCGTGCCATCAGCGGAGGATGCTGTTGCAGCTGTCGGTACAAACCGCCCGGTGGTAGCGCTCGCCCCTTCGGAGTAGTAGCAGCGAGTGACCCCTGTCCGGACGGGTCTTCCCCCGGCTGGGCTCCAGCCGTTTCCCCGGAGAGAGGAAGGACCTCCGGGTTGACGCGCAGCGCTGGTCACGACAGTAAAACTGGACAGAAATTGTGAGAGGATTTGGAGGAATAATTGCACCTGCCTGTCCGACTGGATTGTTTGATTTTTTTAAAAGGTATTTTCCCCCCACGGCGTGGATTGTTAATATCGGGCGTTTTTTCCCGGAGGTTTGGAGCGGCTCCGCTTGGGTACCGAGGAGGAGCGGAGCCTGCAGCCGGGCTGGAGCGCTCTGAGCTGGGGAACCGCGCAGCTCTCACCCGGTCCAGGTAAGAACTTCTCTCTACACACCCAATCCACACATATTTTATTCCTACATCTTTACATAACAACATGCCTGTGAAATATTTTACATATTTTCACCCAAATCCTCCTGTCAGTGTGCTGCTGGTCTGCAGGAGACGCTTTACGCACGATCATAGGAAGACTATATTCACTTTATTTTCAATTTATTTCGCCTGCTTGAGCACCGTAATTAAAAAACATAGTCGATAGAGGATAAATCTCTGAAGGCGCACAGTCTTTTTGTAAAGATCAGACATCTGTTTTTAAAACACTTGTTGGTTAAAAAAAATCCCATTTAAAACGAATGAGCTCATATTCAGCATCTAATCTCCTCTAATGGGTATTTTACCTATATTACACTACAGTGGCATTGATCCGTATCGATCCCCTCCTTCCTCAACATTACCTCCATGTCTGTCAGTAATAAAATACAGCTTCCTGTGGGTCACTCCGGGTTTCCTAACCTATCTGAAATTGAAAAATCACTAATCGTGTTCAATGCATTTCAGGAAGAAAGTGCAGTGGGCTGTGTGCACAGCTCCCTATGGTGCATATAGGAGCATCATCACAGTGGGGTTTCATCATGGCTCCATGCAAGAGTTCTGCAGGGACTCTCGGTCTGTAGAGAAGAATATAAAATGGCAGTAAAAAAGCTCCTCATTATAATCAGAGGTTTGTCTTCCCACTGTAATATTAGAGTTAATCTGCCTTCAGGGACTCCTGGGGCTGCTTAAAGCAACAATACAACAGTCCATTCATCTAAGGCTGCTCATAAACCAGTCACACAGGCGAGGGAGCGTACATCTCTCTCCATATCTATTTCTCTGTAAGCCCTCACACAGCACCTGAGGCCTCCTGGACACCTGTAGCATCAAATTTACTCTTTCCCTTTACGTTCACCACCCCTACCCCTTTGCAATGAATGGTATTTGCTGAATGCCTCGTTAACATGAGCTTAATACCAAATAAAGGCGGTGGAGTTTCAGTGTAAACTGTGAAGGAGGTGTTGCTGGGTGGTGGTGGTGGTGGTGGGGGGTTGTACATTTCCACCACCACCACCAAGTACAAATCACCGCCGGGGATTCCAGTCCGACTGGTCCCTCCAGTCTCCAGCTTCCATCCAGTCCTCCTCCTCGCCTCTGCAACTGTGATGAGGGGAGGGAGAGAGCATGGGCGTTCGACCTGCTCTACATGAGAGAGAGAGAGAGGGGGGTAGGGAGGGGAGGGAGAGAAGGGGAGTTGAGTATTTACATGCAAACTGCATCTGCCTTTCCCTGACAGAGAGTGGGCTGTAGTAGCCACCATCATCGTCGCTGTGAGCGTTTTTTTTAGGCGTTCTCCTTCAGGAGCGCCCGTGTAGACGTTCTCGGTGGTCATGGGAAAAGCGTGTCTGTTCCTGCACTCGACCCTTGACCCCGTTCTGTAATTCCCGTCACCTCGCTGTCATCATTTCACGTGAAACACACTTGTGACATAAAGACGCTTAATGTGTCATGAGACTTAGTCAGAAACCTGAGACCTCGTCGCAATCACATTCAGCCTAGAGGCAGATGTTGCGCAGCACAGCCCGGCGGGGCCGGTGTATTTTCTGGAGCAGCAGGACTATCCAGCTTCTGCGTTGGTGTTGTTTTTTAAGTAAAAAATGCAAATCTGCAGCCTGCATTTTGGTTTTCTATTCTCTAAAACTGGTTAAAAGAAGGTGTAGCCGTGTTGCTTAGCTTTAAATTGCAGATAAAGATCTTTACTTCACTTTTTATTGTCAGAAAACATCTTTTAGAAACAAATAAAAAGCAAATTAAAATCCTCGAGGTTCAGGTTGTGTGTTTGTTTTTTTTGGAGGTTTTCCCCTGTGTGTTATATCGGACATCTGCTCAGATTCCTGCCTCTGTAAGCGTACACATATTCAGGTTTATGTTGCAGTAGAAGTGGATGAGGTGGAGATAGTCTCCCTGAGGTTTGTGGCCGGTTTGGACGGCGGGCCCTCGCCGTCACCCGAGCTTCTGCCGCGGCGGCGTCAAGAGGCGAGGTCTGAGGTTTGATACCAAGCTTCGGGATTCCTCTCTGCCTCCTCTAATTTGGAGGAGCATCCGTCCAATTCTGACCAGATAAAACAACAACAAACGTCACGGTCATCCACGGCTCTGCGGGAGGCTGAGGGTGTGGGAGGTGGAGGATTAGTCAGCGGGGAGAGGAGGAGGGAGGGAAGGAGGTCGAACAGAGTCCGTTCTGCACATTTCTGCGTAAAAATTGGAGATCTGAGCGAGCCGTGTTGTTAATGCCCGTCATTAAAATGGGAGCGGGGAGAGTGGAAATGGGTTTGGCGTGTGAAATGAAAGCACACACACACATTCACACCCACCACGCTCTGCAGAAAAAGAGGCGTCCACGCTTCCGATTAAAGAGTTTTCACGGCAGGTTTCGCTTCTTTTCTGTAGTTCAGGTGTGACGACGAGCGGGCGGACAAAGAATAAGGAAGCCGAAAGCTCACACGAACACAAAGAGGCAACAATTGTTTTGTTCCCAAAAGCTGGTCAGTCGACTATCAGTCACATCTCTGGCATTTAAACAATGGTCACAAAGTATTTAAAAATTCATGTCATGTTTAGAGTTTCCACAGTGGATGATGGCTGTTTATGGGTTAAGATAAGAAATTCAAATTGGCACAGCAGCACAGGGGAATGTGGTGCAAAGTATAAAGAACAAAATACAAGAAGTTAGAAAGAATCATCAATAAAAAACACCTGTAGGCTAAAACAGAATAAGGACATCACTACCAGAGCAAAACCTTTTGGCTCGGGACCCTTAAAGTGAAGTAATGTTTTGAATCGTCAGCTTATATCTTTAATCCAAAATGTGCTTTTTCCCCTTTTAGTGCAAAAAAGTGTGAAAGGCGTGCGCTCACCACCATTCAGCGTGCATCTGAACGCTCTAATCAACCCAAGCTGCCAAGACAGAAATCACATCTGATGTCATTCACCTGAAGCAACTGTCATCATTTTAGTACTTTTGATTAAAAACAAAGACGCGGTTCAGGGAAGGTTACCAAAACCATTAGAATCCACCCCGAGGGAGTCATCCGCAGCTTCATGCAGCCCAAATCCGTCTGTCGCTTGTAGCCTTTACTGTCACACACATGGACCAATGTTGTGTCGTTTCCTGACATAAACGGGACTAAAAGCACCTTTTATTGCGCCCGACGTTATATTGCTGTATTGATTTTCTTTGTCAGTCAATAGAAACGAGGGTTACAGGCAGTTGGGGGGGGGTGAAACTGGCTGCACGCTCTGAGCACCAGTTGTCATTTCACACTGTCATGCAAAACACAGTAAGATGATGCACGAGGAGCTGAAACATGAATAACGCTCCGCAGCCTCCACATGTACCGGCTTTTAGCTTTACCTGGCACAGGGCTGCAACTCGCAGCTGTTTAAAAATGTCTTCTGACATCTTGTTTTGTCTGACCACTAGTCCAAAACCTAAAGATAATAAATATACTGTAATGATGTGGGAAACTGGAAATCAGAGCATTTTTGTCACGTAAAGTGCTGTTGATTTATTTTTAGTGGATTAATTATCTAATTTGAACCCTAATCTGTTGAAATGGTTCACTCACAACAATGTAAAAGATGCAACTGAAGCTGTACTAACAGGACTGAGTCCTTTGTAGCACCTGTATTTCTGCTATATCTGCCAGTGATACAGCAACTGCGACAATTTTACCGTCTGATTTTAGCTTATTGCAGCTTACTTTGGCTGAATAATCAACAAGAAGCTGATTAGGTGAGTCCACGTTGCGCCCCTCGCTAGTCGGCACCAGAAATACTACTAATACTAACTAAATATTTACATTTTGTTAATGTAAAAACGCCGGTTAACTGTTGCGTCTAAGATGTACGTAAGTAAACTTGATTTGTTTAGCGCTTTTCACAGACAAGCATCACCAACTCCACATAAAGAAGTGAGCTAAAAACAGAGTATGTGATTAAAAAAAACATTATAAATACTTAATACGTAGTGAAATACACGACAAATACACATTATGTGGTAACAAGAAACTTAGTAATGGAGTGGGACAAAGATGGCATCTTATAAAACCAATGCGGTCTGACAGTGCTTTGATTTAGAAAATGAAAATAAGAATATTATGTCATTATAACTGCTCACCTTGAGCTATGCGTAACCACATTCAGCACAGGTATGTGGACAGTAACCCGCAAAGAGAGCAGGCTGCTGTTGAACTATTCTAAATTTAAATATCTGTCTAATGCACAAGGAAATTAGCCGCTAGGAACTTCCCTAAAATAGCCGTCTGATTGCAAAGACGCCAAGTGTGAATGCAAATTCAAAGTGATTAAAATCTGATTGCTCAAAGTGTAAATTAACACAGAAAGATCAATTATCAATTCATGCGACTTGCTAACTGGAAAGTTAATGTAATGTTCATAATGCAGGCTTCGGTATCACTGTGTGTGTTGTTTCCACCGTAAAATGTCCCTCTTAGTATATTTATTTATTTGATCACTAGCCTTTTAACATTTGAAGTTATTTTTATCATAAATGCTGCATTTTAATGTTACAAATGTTTATTGGTCACTTTTATTGTTATTAGATTTTCTAAACTTTAAAAAGTTGTTTGGTTTGGGCTCAAATCTGAAATCTCTAGATTGAATTTAAAATTTACTTCAACATCACTGCGCGTCTCATCGCCACGCTCGCCATCGAAGTTGAAGTAGCTACAGTTTGGCGATATTAGCCGCGGGTTTTTTTTGTACGTTTAGACGCGTGCGGGTTTTGGTAATGGCAGTAGATTGTTTTCATTTTGTCCTCATGCTCTTGCCGTAGTCTAACATGTGGAATAAATATGTTGCTGTGGATTTAAAACAGCGATCTGATGGTGCCTGATCTTTACTTCATACCGGCCTGCTGTTTATCTGCCATCCACTCCCATAATCCCCTCCTGCTGCTGCCAGAGGATCTGTGTGTGTGTGTGTGTGTGTGTGTGTGTGTGTTTGTGTGTGGATCAGAGGTTAGACGGCACATCCTGTCAGTAGAAGGTCACACGTTTGATCCCTGAACCAGTCACTCAAGCGTCAGTGCCTCTGAGCAGGACGTGCAGGCTGAACGCGGAGCAACAGGAAGAGCACCGAAACCAGTCAAACCATTAAAACCAGTGAGTCAGCACATAGCAATCCAAAGGTTCCCGTCTGACGCCTTAGTCACTCCGTGTGTTTGTCCCACAGCCGAGTGACATTCTTTGCATTTTTTTTTATCAACACCTGACCTGTTTCTCTGCTGCACACAGACTATTTGCACAAGGTGTGGACGCATTGATTAACCATAACACAGCACCTGCTTCCTGTGTGCAAAGAAGGCGTGCTACAGGTGTGTTTATCATGACGGCGAGCAGTTTGTGTGAATTTTACTGCCTCTTCTATAGATTTGCAGCCACTTTAATGTCATTTGCACCTTTTCCCGCCTTTAGCTGGATTATCTTTGTATAAAACTTGCAGACGAACATTGAATGTCTGCTCAGATTTGTAATCGACTTAAATCCAAAATTTACGGTTTAAATGTCTGTTTTATTTAGAAAGCGCGTGGAAATAGGGCTTCTTTTGTTAGGTGCAGAAAAATCTTAAAGTATAGCTCTTGTGTTGAGACAGAAACATTTATGGGTTCTTCTGGGTTTGTGGTCTTTGTAATCACGTATTTTCACAGTCTTATGCTGGGGGGCGGTGATGGTGCAGTGGATAAGACACAGTCCTTTAGTGTGAGACCCGCAGGTTCAATCCACCGTTGTGTCCCTGAGCAGGACACTTAACCCCCAGCCGCTCTTTGAGGCGTGCGACCTCTGACATGTATAGCAAGTGTCCGTCGTTATTGACCTTTGTACAGTTACTGCGTCTCAGCTGCGGGTTTTCACCCCTTTCTTTAGAGCGTGGTCACTCAGACACGTCTGCCTCTAAACGTGGCTGAACAACACGTCTGAAGCAGGCCGTAAATCCAGCGCGCGCACGCAGGCGGCGTCAGGAGGCAGAAAGGCTCTTGCAACAGTTGGCTGCTGAATCTGAATAGGGAGGATGTGTGTGTGCGTGCTAATCTGGATCAAACAATGGTAGTGAATGGAGTCATTAGAGTAATCCCCTTTGTGC
>JAPMOB010190467.1:0-14714 GCA_029875015.1 Lepomis gibbosus
GCAGCTCGCTGTTTCTGAGGGCGTGTCGGAGTAGCCGCTCGGCGAGCGTTACATGAGGCGCGTTTAGCTTTCATCCCGGAAGCGGCTGGACTACAAAGGAGCTGTTTTCAGTTCAGAGCAGAGTTTTCTGGGGGAGATGGGAACTCCCTTTGGGCTGGACTTTGGCCTTTTTCACTCTGCAAACCTGTTACAGCACAAAAAGTTTTATAACTCAATAAAGGAGAGGGAAAAAAGCCAAAAAGCAGAATACCACCTCTTGAAAGCTTCTCTTCCATCTGTCTGGAGATAAGGTTCAAATGTTTCCTGTCAGAATCAAACAATCCTCCTATTTTTTCTACTTTGCACATTGAAAAGCTTGAAAAGTCATTTAAAGTGACAACCACACGCCACTGATTGCATTAAATTGAAACAAATTGTTGTAAATGTGGAAGGATGGAGGGTAACTTAACTCAGAGCCTGACACATTGATAACGTCTCCAGATGGGATCCTGTGTTTTCCACAGAGATTGTCAATGATGAACATAAAATAGAATAATTTCCTCTTTTCTAAAATGACTTACAGCATTATGGACAAAATCCTCCTGTGCTTCTTCTTTTCAGGTTCAATTCTTCCTCCAAACGGATGTTTCTGAGGAGTGAAGCTGCATTATTTTATATATAAACACTGTCAACAAACCCCACAAAAAGACCAAAATCATTAGATAGTAGATATAATGAATGTATCTGCTATCTGAGCCTGATGTTTTTTCTTCCTCTGAGTCATGGATCTCCATCGTTATCCAGACACTATTAAAACCCATCAGTGATCCTATCTGCTGTACCTGGCGACATGTTCCTTCAACACCATGAACACACACACACTGTGGTTTATACTCACTACAGCATCACATGTGGATTCATCCACAGCGGTCACGCCAGAATCATCGTTCAACAATGTCATTTCCTCTTTACAATATTATGGACACACATGTGATGTTTAGTGGATGCAAATTGAATCTGCTTGTGAGGCTACAGGCTAATGAAAAGCAAAATAAAACTTTGTAATAGAGAGAAGACGGTTGCAACAAAGTTGATTCAGTTTCTGGTCAGTGACTTAATTTCAGCATGTTGTGAATGAGATCGAGAACCTCCAGCAGCATGTGACACTGTTAATGATGCTGTTAATAAACTTGACTTTAAGTGTTAATTGACTCCAAATCTTTCTTGATTTTCACAAATCACATCATTGAAGTGTTAGTTTTTAACAGGTAATTTGACAGAAAAATGTGATATACTTACTGTATCACTAAATTAATTTCTCAATACAATATTTTAACTTATCGTGCGGGAATTTAAGCTTTTAATTATTCTAAGCAATCAAATCAAACCAAACAGGAGTATCTTT
The DNA here is from genome assembly GCA_029875015.1 of Lepomis gibbosus. Classification (NCBI taxonomy): domain Eukaryota; kingdom Metazoa; phylum Chordata; class Actinopteri; order Centrarchiformes; family Centrarchidae; genus Lepomis; species Lepomis gibbosus. The sequence continues at coordinate 1,385 of JAPMOB010190467.1, forward strand.
CTCATTTGAACTTAGGGTTTTAGAATAAACTTTTTTAATAATGTTGCAGGTGAATTAAAACTTGATTTAAGCTGCCAGGTTTTTAGGAGAAAAACTCATTACACTTCCATGAAGCTCCTGTTTCCATAACAACAAGTTCTGCCCTGTGTGTGCACATGTTGTCACGTGTATGAAGCAGGCAACGCCACAACTTTCCTCTTTGAAAGCAGTACATTTTATTCAGGTAGTATTTATACGGTACTGTTTATAAAAACATGTTTTCTTTAATGGACACAATAATTATTTCTGGAAAAGAAAAAACAGAGATATTGTTTGGACACACATTCTTGAACTATACTGTTAAAACCTTTAAGTCTGTGCGTTTTTTAAATCTAAGGCACAATCTGGGATTCAACTAAGATTAGAAAGGGTCACCAGACCACCAGCATTTCAACCTGAATCTGAATCTACAACAAACTGATGAACAGGTCTGTTAAAACGAAGAAGACAAAAAGAAAACACCACAGTTTTGGTTGTTAAAGGGGACCTCTAGTGATTTAGTGCGGATTGTAAAGACAGATCTAAAGTGATGCAGCAGCGGCCATTGACCCTTGGCATTTGTACAGATCAAGGTCAACAGTGGGTCCTACATTTCCCATAATGCAATGCAAACAGCATCTGTCAGTGTACCCTTTCTGCCTGGTAAATGTAAATACATTTCAAACTCCTGAGCCACATAACACATTATAAGGATATTCTCACAGGCTGAGCAGTACTTCTGCTGATTAGCTCACATATTCTCGTGTTTGAAATACAAATTATTCACTCCTGAGATTCCCAAATTGACTTTATTTAGCTTTGTTTTTGCTGTGAGAAGTAAATGACTTCGGATCACAGAAGAAGCTCAGGAGGATCACAAACGCGCTTCTATTGAGGTGCAATGTACTAACCTGAACGCAACACTAGAGTGCAGCGTCGCCTCACGTATATCGTACCGCACTGTCCAACAGGGACTCTCAGCCTGTTTTGGTTCTGTGTGGATCATAAACACAGGCAGACACCTGCTGGACCTTCTGATGACCTCTCTGTCAGCAGCTCTGATAGTGACAGTCTGTCAGACCTTTAACACAGATCACTGTGGCTGTTTACGACCAAAAGCTGTTTAATTGAAGTGTGGATCATTGGGTCGCCTGAGAGGAGCTATAAAAATGCAAACTATTAGTATTTTAATTATTAGGACAATGATTTCTTTTGTGAGCTTTTCCTCAGTAAGAGTGAGTTATTAGTCTGCTGCTACACTCACATGAAATAGTCCTCCACATATCCAACACACACACTTTGTTTTTAACATCAGTACTGTTTCTGCTTTTGCTGCTGCTTGCTGCCCAACCTAGCTTCCTAATGTATTCCACGTGAGTTGGACGTCTGAACTGCTACATTACAATTCTGTGGTGTGTTGCGATTGTCTTAGAGATGCACACAGCAATCTCCACGACTTCCTGATCTTAGAAGGGGAATGATGATCCTGTATGAAGTCCTGCACTCTTCCAGTCTCCTAAACTTTTTGTGAAACACAAAAAGCATGTACAAGGGTGAAGGGGTAGCTCGAGAGAAGTGGAGCGATGAAACAAGTTCAATAGACTGATGCGCTGGGTAACCTGCTGACCTGACGTAAGACTTTCTAAGTAGTTAAAATACTGTAGTTCCTCTTTACTCTGAGTTTGGTGAACTGAGGGTTTGGATTACAGGGTTTAGACTACAGCAAGTCAAAAGAGACGAAGTTGGAGCACGCAGAAGCAGGAAGGCTTCCAAACACAAACTCTTGTGTCCAGTTCTGATCTGAAAGCAGATTTAATCTGTGTATATTTAGTTGAAAGTAGCCGTATTAGACACCCTGCAGGTTTTGCTTTCAAAGTAACTGACATGACGTATTATACAACAAAGAGCTGGAGTTTGTTTTTAAAATCTCCAAATGAAAACTGCTTTTTGTTTTCGATTGTCAGCCACAATCGAAGGTTAATGGACAGATGATTTCAGAAGAGAACATAATAGCACAAGAGAGGAGAAAATAAAGCAAACAGAGTTAAGTGACACCCGCTCCTCGTCCAAACCCGTAATGTGCAGCCAGCTAAGAGCTCCATTAGGCTAATTGCCTTTCCAACTGGGAGGTAGTGGCACTCTACCCGCACCGAACACCAGATCCTGGACCAGATCCCGCACTGGCATTATCAACCGGCATCCCTCGAGTGGCCCCTGTCGACAATTCATCCCTCTCAAATCCAATAAGTGGCCCCTCCTCGGTCGAAACAGCTAATTGCGCAGCTCATTGTGGCGGTGGGCATGTCTGAAACTGCTCACGCTCACATTTCCATGTTTTGTTGCCATGGCAGGGGAGGCATGGAAACGTAGGGGTTAGGCCCGGGCCCATATATTTTCAATAGGAGCTTGGCAGTAACTGTACCATGCTTCTTATTCTTATTGCCCCCCCCCTTCTCCTTTCAACCACTTCAATTACATAGAGGCACATACATGTGACAGTGGTAAGATTACACAACAGGGGGACGGGGGCCGCTCACAGGAGTGGGGGTTGGGGGTGTCCAAATGTAGCCAAAGGCAGGAAAAACACTCCCTCTCCTCTGCTATGTTATTTGTTGGTGTTAAGGGCTCTTCCAAATGCTTCCATGCAGCCATAATAACATATCACAGAAGTACCATGCTGCGTGCCAGTGCGCACTGCTGCGACAGACCTGAATAGAAAATGAACATGCACACGCTGTGTTTTCACTGTCAGTCACAACTGTTTGGAAACTGGTTGCATGGTCAGGAGTTAGGAAACCGCTTTGCATGGTGAAACTATGGCCAATATTCATGAGTGCAAAAAAAATACCCTCATTCAAGTCATGCAATAAAGGTTAATCACCCCAACTGCTGCTGCGAAACCGCTTTTAATACTAGAATGGACATTGATCTTTGTCTTCACTTACTAACTTTAGTCTCTTAGAGTTGAGGGTGCATCACATCCCCCAGCATGAACAGAGAATCACTGTAAGAGCAAAATGAATTTCTCTTTGCAATGATGTCTGACTGATTTCACATTTCATTTTTCCTTGTGAAGCATGACAAATCTTTAAAAAGGCTGTCCGTTCTCTTTCACGTGGAAACAGATTGCCGCAAGCTGCCATGCAAGGCAAACCCGCTCTACCTGCTGAGCCGCAGCCATGTCACTGACCACACTGCCCAGGTCAGGTACACTTGTTTTCTGTGCAGCATGTTCAGTCACATTTCAGAGAATTAACTGTATTCACAGTGTTCACAGGCAGTAACATGTTCAATTCAACAGGGAATACACACCAACATATAACAGTATAACAAAAAGTATAAATAATGACAGCAACATATTGACAGGTAGATCACAGCATCAGGTTATAAACAGCTGCCACCTGTTGTTTTTGCTTTTGTTTAACTATTAACTATTAACTGACCAGGCCGCCTGGAATTCTCCCGCTGGCCAGTCTTGGCCTACCACCATCTTTTCCTTAACCAAGTCGTTGAGTTTCCGATATCTTTCCCAAATCTTGAGGTGGGAGATCACGAACTGGAATCAGGAACGCGCCGACTAACGAACAGTTTTGTTTGGGCACTCCTTCATTAAGGAGGAGAGTCCTTGCTGCAGTAGGAAGCTGTTGTGTTTGGTGGACAGAGACTTGAAACCTGTTGCCATACATCAAACATCAGGGTCAAAGAGGTCAGATGTGATTTGACATAATCTTTTTGTAGAATGAGACATAAATCATTGTTATTTTTTAAAAACGGCACCACGCAATTTTGTGCAGAAAGTCATTAATGGATATTAAATCAACTGAAGTCACGGTAGCTGTAAGTAAGTAAAGAATTATCTACTTGTTGTTTGGTACCTCACTGATGCTAAACCCTGTCAGAATGCAACAAGGAGACGTCTGCTTTAGAGATGAGTTAAACTCAGAATACCAGCAGGAAGATGTTTGTGCAGAGAATCAAGTATAAATATTGTTTTCACTGCCTGGAGACTGCGTATCCTCTTCAAATTTAATCCCATGGTGAAAATGAGGGCTGCAGTTGCAGTTTGCCTCCACCGTACACCACAAGCTCTTAAATCATGTGGGGGAGGAGGGGGAGGGGGGTTGTGGGTAAGTCAGCATGTTTGTTTTACAGTGATTAGCCTATTATGCGGTCCGGCGCTGCCAAGCCGCACTACAGGCAGGCCTCTGTGACCTCGCTGGGATGAGTGGGTGAGTCGCAGGCGTCATTACGGTGGGCGCCCTGTACGGCTGACAGTCAGCTGGGCGGGGCGCCGGTGCTCTGCCGCTGTCGTGGAAACCGAGCGGACGGAGGCCAGAGAGGTCTGTGGGGAGGTCACAGCAGGTCAAACAGAGCTCACGCCGTTTCTCTGGTGTGTTGTGTCACACTGCAGGAGATTGTGTGTGTGTGCATGTGTGCAATAATTTGAGATTAAGCTTTCGTCTCCCACGATACATTTTCCTCTGAAGCTCTGAGAGGAGCGTTTGTTTATAGGCATCAATGACAGCTATCTAATCTGTGGTCATTTTGGCTCCACCGACCAATGGAAACACAGAATGAGGGAGGGAAGAGGTGGCTGTTTGTGTGTGTGTGTGTGTGTGTGCGTGTGTGTGTGTGTGGACTGGTGGCTTCAATTGTCAAAAGCTGCATGAGGCCGTTGGTCAGATTTGGCCCATGCTGTCGGGCTCGTGGATTTCCTAAAACAAACACACTTTGGTTTAAATGGACTACAACTGCATTTATATGAGAATAAAATAAATAAATCTACATCAGTTTAAAACTAGCAGTGTCTCAGAAAGTCTCACGATGCTACTTTCACTCTTTCCTCATTTATTCAACGTAATGCAAAGACTTAAAAACTTAAAATCATAGTTCAAACCAAACTTTAGGAGCTCTTTCAAAAGGCATGTTGAAGAAGAACAATACAATCATCTCTATCTAATTCTCTGTGTGTCCAACTTATTATACATCACTAAGATGTTACCCGTCTCACCACAGGGTCCGTTTTGTAGCTGTTCTGGAGCAGATGGAGTTCTGCCCAGTTGTCATGGACTTCCACTGGATCTTCAGATTTCCAGCACATGTAAGGACATGTTGGCTTAAGGTGCTTTGAGAAAATAAAAATCTACTATTGAACATGTACAATTACATGACAGCTGGTCAAACTCCAACTGGTGAGGAAGATTAAAGTTGAGATGCTTTGTGTTTTTGTTCCTCTGGCAGAAGGAGGATCATCCGCCTCCACAAGCCTGAAGGCAAACACAAGAGGTGAGGTGGGTAACGCCTCGGTGGTGATGAAAACATTAAGTACAGATTGTTTTTACACTTTTGTGCTACAGTCGCGTGTCTCTGTCAGCTAATTAATCATGTTGGATGCATCAGGTGAGTCAGTTCATTTAGGTCCCTTGAATTGTCTTAAGTTTAAACCGAAATGCAGCTCAGCTCATCTAAACGATGTACACAGTCGATTATTCTACAATGACCAATGCCTGGCCACATATTTCCGTAAACATACTAACACAGTAGTTACGACGTGCAGATGTTGTAGAAAGAAAGAATATCAAAGATAAAATAATAGTCACTTAACATAATCCATGGTTTTGCAGAGTGGCATGGACAAACGCCACCGGTGGGGCGAAAATCATTTTGATGTTCTCAAGCTCACTGTTGTTGTTAAATGTGCACGCCCTGTGCCCGCTTCTGACTGCATGACTGTTTAAAACGGGTCAGATGTATAATTAACCTTCATTTTAATCGGCATCTTCACGATCAGCTAATCGTGTTCTTTCAAATCGCAATTTCGATTTGAAAACGATTAATCGTTCAGCCCTTGCTATACATGTCAGAGGTCGCACGCCTCTGGAACAACGAGGAGCTGAGTGGGTCAATGGTGGATGGGTCACAGTGGGGGATTGAACCCAGGTCTCTCACACCAAAAGCCTGTGTCTTATCCATTGCGCCATCACCACCCCATAGCATATCCTACAATAGCGCCCCAGCAATGGCGTTTGTCCATCTCCCAAAGCTCCGTACTCTGTATCCTGACCGGAACAACATTTTGGAAATCACGTGACGAACGTCACATGTCAGACATGTGGAGATCGTGACAGGAGGTGAACCCCGGCTGCAAGCAGATCGGCCCAACAGCTGTTGGGTTCACCGGTCGACACACGTACAAACACCAACTTAGGTCCACGTCCCTGTGAAGGTTGGGGTAAGGGTTAGGAGCTACGGGGGGCTGTCAGTGCCTTTACTACTAATATAGTTAGCTAGCTAGCTAACGGTACGGAGCTAACATAGCTAATGCTATTTAACTCATTAAAAACAAAATAAGTTTTGTTTCACACGCGGGAACCGAACGCTGGCGTCCCAGGTAAAAGGCGGCTAACTTCCAACTCCCAACCAACCGCAGCCGGAGTACAACTTTATGGCTATTTATAATATGTGACCGTCCTGTGTTTAACCACTAGAGGTCGCTGCCACAATAAACGTAAACATGAGACGTAATTTTATGTGGCTAAACCAATCTATAACCTGTGGTCGTTTTTCTGTGAAGGCTCCTGGTGAGGGTTGTTGTTTTTAAATTGCTTTAAAGTCGCTGGAGCTGAACTTTCATTTAACAGCAATTATGTCACAGCGGTCACTAAAATCTATAACTTCATTCAAGCTGTGAGGATCCTGTCATTGAATGTTCACAAGTGCACACATGTATGGATTTAACTGGTGTGACTCATAGCAGAAAAATGACTATTCCTATTTTGAGAAAACTGTGTATGTCAATACAGGAATGGCTGTAAAACCCCCGCCGGTTCCTTGAATTTCAAAAGCTTCACTCTCTAAATCCTTGTATCTGCCAAGTAGTGATCGCTGACTGATGCAGGAGAGGTCTGATTAACACAAAAGTCAATAAAAAGTCAACATTTGAGTTTTATTAACAATAGCGGTGGATGAAAAAAGCAGATTTGACAGGCCTGGTGCCACTGTGAGAGCGTCTCCACATTGTCTCTCTGCCCGGCTCTCTCTGACGACATCATGTCTTGGCACGCAGATATAAAACCCACATGAGGGTAATTACTGCATTAGAAAAAAAATTACAGCCATTTCTAAAAAGACTGCCTGGATCAATAAATCAGGATGGAATGAGCGTTGGCTCTCAGAGACACTGGATGTGGTGAAGTTATTTGTGAAAAAGCTTTTAAAAGGCAATTTAACGCAGTAAAACAGAGTGGTGCTGGTGGAGTGTGCGGCGCGCTACATTTCAAACACATTCAGTCACTCCGTCAGCGACTGCGACACCCGTCTGGTGTTGATATCAAAGCAGTGAGATTTTACATTTATCAGTTCTGACTATAAATAGTCAAAGAAGGACAAAGGAGTCTAACAACCGGAGCTCAGGCTTCAGTCTGTGTGAGTTAATGTGCAAATGTGAAGTTTTAAATGCTTGCTTGAAGCCTAAATGTAACATAAAATAACTGAGCATATGAAAATGACATTTTTCCTAAAAAACTAAAATCTTATATACTTGTTTTTTGTCTGACAAGATATTTCTTCTTACCAGGCGGCTTTTATGTCAGAGGATTTCACTTGTTTCAAGTTTTTTTGGCCTTAAGTAGCAAGTGAAATATTCTTCTTCTGTTGGCAGATAATTTTGCTTATTTTAAGTAATTTCCCCCCATTTTAATGTTTTTTTTTGTTTTTGAGAGCTCAGTTTTTGCAGTGTGAAAGACGGGATGGATGAGTTTTTCATGAAGTAGGGAACCTTTATTAATTATGTTAATTAGCTCTTAAACTACAGAACTACAGACTTAGTTTTTTTTGATAGGCTGCGACCTCGGGTGTCAGAAGAAGTCTATTTTTGATGGAAGCTGCATCAAGCAACACAGAGCAGATGAACCAGGCAGGAAGTCGGACACAGAACAGCATAAAGACCCGGTCGATTTTCAAAATAAAACACCTGTTGCAGACTCCAGGTTGTACATCAACAATAAACACAGTTAAAACAGACCAAAAAGTAGAAATAAAGGACAACTAAACAAATAAGTCAGCTGAACAAGTCAGCAAAATCCAACAGGCAAAACGCTCTTATTCTGAAATACTACATGTGGCTATGTAGCACAGCCTGTGTCAGTTCCATTATAACTCGTTTTCCTCCAGTTTTCTTTGTTGTTGGTGAGCAGGTCTGTCACACAAGGATGACGCCGGAATGAATCTGTAACTGACTGTTTAAAACGGGTCAGATGTATAATTAACCTTAATTTTAATCGCCGTCTTCACGATCAGCTAATCGCGTTCTTTCAAATCGCATTTGAAAAGGATTAATCGTTCAGCCTTAATGGATGTGTCAATTAAACTCCGGACTTTCACTCAGGAGACTGAGGTTCAAGTCCCGTGTGGAAGAAAGAGAAAGTTGACATGTTTTAAGTTAAATAATGTTTTGTAGACGACTTAACGTCACATGACTTTAGTAATGTACTTATTTTAACCCAAACCCTGATCTTTTCCTAATCAAGTTGTTATTTACTATTGTAACAGAATATTTAAATTTACATTATTATTCATCTAGCTGACGCTTTTATCCAAAGCGACTTAGAACTGCTGTACATGTCAGAGGTCGTACGCCTCTGGAGCAACGAGGGGTTAAGTGTCTTGCTCAGGGACACAATGGTGGACGGGTCACAGTGGGGGATTGAACCCTGGTCTCTCACACCAAAGGCACAGTCTTGCGCCATCGCCACCCACACGCAAATGTAAAAATGCAAAAGTTTTTGTTACGAAACCCATTAAGTCGTTTAAACTAATGTTAAACTGTAAGTATGTTGTGTTTAATTTTGTTGAAGTAGTTTGAACCAGGGAGAAAAATGAAAACATTTTAGATTTCATCAAACAACGTTTTAAGAACTATTTGTGTTTATTCATGCACATATACAAAAAAACACTTTTATTACTTTGCCCCACTTTGAAAAGTTCCCTCAGTAAAACGTCATCATCAAGCTGAACCACCAAATTACTCTAAAGGTAAATTAGTTTTATTTATGATAGTAAAATAACATGAAATCCTGCTGAGCTTATTATCTGCTGCCTAAATGTAATTTTTAGGACAGTGTATTCTTGGGTGATATCTTGGAGGACTGGACTCTCTGCGATCAGGATGCCCTGACCTTCAGGCGCAGGATGACAGGAGGTCGGCGTTAGCAGGAAAAGAACAACTGTGAAAACAATTTTACTAAACTGTACACCACACCCCCTATCCTCTAGCCTGCCCCCCCCCCCCTGCCCCTTTCAATGCAACAACTGAAAATGCAGTAAAGGAGGCTGAAGATGAGACAATAGGATCCAATTTCAGAGCTCCCCCCTGTGGTCTGTGCTGCTGTCTATCAGACGGACGTCAAAACATCAGTCAAACTAAACACCCAACACGCACAGACGCATGCGATACACGCTTTTCCTGGAACATGCATGCGTGCAGTTGCAGACATTTATAGAACCAACACACACACACAGCTTACAGTACAAACATGATCACAAACACATACACACTGTACCGTCTTTAACACACCAATCACAGACGTGGTATATTTTCACTCACTTGTCTTCACATGGACACACTTTGTCATCTCGCCCCCCCCACCCCCCCGCTGACTCCTTGTGGTTCGGTGTCACCTGTTGAACGCTTCAGCCAGACAAACACAAAGAGTGTCTGTCAGGTCGAAATGCCGCCGAGGGCCAGGCGCTGCTGTCTGAGGCAACCAGACACTTGGAAAGGACAACCAGCTCTCCCCGAACGCTGCTGGTGCAACAAGTCGTCCCACCTAAAGGACCCAGGCGCCAAAAACAAATACAATCTCCGCCCACTGCAGTGTTTTAGCTGCATGTCGGAGTTGAAAACGCACAGCAAGTGGCTGTTCAGGTACGCTGGGCATGAAGCACATGGTCTGTTCTGTAGTTACAGAAGATTTGGCGAAAGAATAACGTACTACAGGTGAAGATTTTTTTTTGTTGTTGCATGGACCAATAACGAGCTGGGACTGTTACTGACGGGAGCAGGAAACAGACAGGGAGTCTTTGCAAAGTAAACACGACACGGTACAGAATATTTTAATAAAAATACCAAATCTAAAACTCTGTCAGCAGCATCGTGTTTCTGCTTTGCATGACTGATGACAATCAGAGAGCCAAACGTGAGCGTCTGCGTCATCATTTCTAAAGTCCTCCCTCTTTGATCATCCGCACTAAATCTCTACCCGGAGTTTTAAGACGAAACACGGGGTCAAACTTCTTCGTTTTAGGTCTTCGTTTTCCCTGTTTTAGTCTGGACGGGAGGAGCAAACGTAGCAATAGGTCTCCGTTTTAAAAAGAAAACGCAGCAGTGTGGACGTGGCCTGAGTGAATGTTTATGGTCTGTCAGGTCGATGGTTAACGTGTGGTTACATTTAGGCAACCAGACTGATTGGGTTAAAGTTAGGGGACGATCCCCTTTATGGGTAAACAGCCTGTTCTCATGCTCATGAGTCACACGTACACGCTTTGGAAAAGCCGTGTCTATTGTACTCAAAATGGCGATTTTGCGTGTATAGTTGACGCCCCCAGGTACGTGTGTATGAGATGCATCCAGGCAGCGTGTGCATGTGACGCCCCGGGGTGACCGCTAACTAGCTACTAAGCTAGTGATGTTTTTGTTTTTGTTCCCCCCCGAAGCAACTTCCCTAACCTCAACCATGACATTAGTGCCTAAACCTAAGTCAGTACATATATGCATGTCGACCGGCTAACCCTACAGCTGTGGCTACCTAGCAGGTAGGGTTAGCCTCCTTTGTGTTGCAATGCTAACGCAAACTGCAGCGCATCATATACACGTAAAATCGCCGTTTTGCATTCACACGGCTTTTCCATAGCGTGTATATGTGACGCATGAGATGCGATCGGGTTGGGGTATTTATTTTTTTAAATTTTATTTTAACAGGGACAATGCACATTAATCAACACCGTAGTAAAACTTGTAAATGTACCGGAGTTAGCTTAATAGCTAATTTTCATCCGTGGTCCCTGAGCAGGTGATAACCAACTTAAACCCATGTCTGACTGTCTCCACTGTCCCCCCATCCCCCATCAACAATGTGTTTTGTGTGTGTGAGTTTCAAGAAAATGAGCCATGCTTTCAGAAAACATGTAAGAAATTTTAAAAAATAGTTTTGGGTCCCTTAATGCTACTAATGCCACTAAGTTTGTTTTGTTTTCCTCTGCTGATTTCTGACAGCAGGACTTGACCGTCTGCGAGAAATCTTCCGTAGCACTTTGGGGATACTGGAGATGCCAGTGATTAAATCTTAGAAATGCTTTCCTCGTAATGAACAGGTGGTGTTCATCAAGTTGTTAACGTCTTAACATTTGTGTGAGCAGACATCATGGAAAAACTATCTGAGTCCTTGCATGAGGCCCATTGTCTGAGGCTGGAGATACTTCTTCAGAACTAAGAAACTGTTATGATCTAATCACAAAATAAAAATAATGACCATGTGATCAGAAGCTGCAGAGCTGTGTGTCCCTCGCAGGGAGTTTTGAAGCTACCTGGTTGTGGCAGCAGGATATGAAGACTGTCAGTGTGAGAAATCTGTTTACACACCCCCTAAACATGATTACACATTATGAGCGAACAGGAACACACACACATCTTCTCCTCTGTCACTTCAAACTCTGCAGAAGCCATTTCCTTCCACAAAGCCCCTCATTCCGAGGAGATAATTACAGGTCCCGTCAGATAAGACAGGCGAGGAATCAAAATAAACACCGTCTCTTCTCTTCCCACCATCAATCTAACGGAGCAGAGCCGGTGGCTGGTGGCAGAGCCGGGGTGACAGCGTTTATGCAGCGACGGAGAGAAAGCCAAAACAACAGAGAAGACGCTGTAACGGATAGGCAGGGAGAGAGGGAGGACGAGAGGAAGGAGGGATGAGACACAGATAGGAGGAGAGAGAATGAGATTAGAAAGGAAGAGGTGACATGTGAGTAAGATTGAGGTGATAAGAGGTAGGGAAAGAGAGATGGTAGAGAAAATGAGGGCAGCGAGGTGAAAGAGGGAAGACAAATAGAAGTGGGGGAGAAAGAAATTAGAGATACAGAAGAATAAAAGAAAGAAAGATAGGCATAGAAAGAAGAGCGGAAGATAGACAAAGGAGAGAGAGGTAGAGTGTAGAGGAGGAGGCAAAGAAAGAGAGAGAGAAGATGAAGAAACGAGTAGAGAGACAGAGAAAGGCAAAAGAAAACTACAGTTTCTCATCTTATGACGGGGTCAATCAATGTTTTTATCTTTTAAAATATGTTATGTTATTTTTTTATTCTTTGATATGCTGACCCGCGGAGGCACGGAGCAGAGAGAGTTAAGTCAAGAAAGATTTTAGGCTTAACTAGGAAATTATGTAACAGATTGTAAAGCTTTCATTTCACGCCTTTCTATTTTGTCCCTCACAAGCCTTCACCAGCATACCGAACAAATGCAGACGCTGCTTTCAGTCTTTGGTGAACTCGCAGGTGCTGCTGGGAAAAACACGTGTTGTGTTTGTTGTTGTTATTTGTTTGTTTAAGAAAATAAACTGCAGGCTACTTTGATTATTTAGTGGTCATGTAATGCTCATTTTCAGGCTCATAATTTTATTTCGGGGTTGTACCAGAACAGGTTTCCATGGTTTCATTTTCAAAAATACTGCACATTGCTTCAGCACCTCTTTTCATCCTTTGTGTCGAACGGCCTGTTTTAGCTACCGAGTGAAGCATCTCACATCTTTTTGATCTTTGCTTGGAGTTGCACATGTGCAGTACCCTAGTTAAGGATTAAAACTAACCAATCAGAAGCAAAATAGGCCGGGTCCTTACAAGCCGGTAAACACGGCCTCGGTTCAGCTGTACATGTTCCCGAACCAGCTTCGCAACCTGGACAGTAGCAGAGAGTGTCAGGGTGGTAAGTTATTATTTTCTGACAAATTCATCTTTCATAGTGTTTTACCTGAGCACCGCCTCTACACCATGGTTATGGCTTTATGTCCATTGAGGGTCTCTAACGTTGGGTAGGGAGGGTGGATATCTTGTCACGTGTGTGCTGCAGCTCAGTGTGTTTCTCCACCGGTGATTTTGAGGGCGTGTCAGACTAGCCGCTAGCTGAGCATTATGATGCGTGCTGTTTTCAGGCAGTTCAGAGCAGTGTGTTCTGTGGTAGATGGGAACTCTAACTTCAAGAAGCTCTTGAAAACTCATCTCTTCCAAGAACACTTCCTCTTATAACACCTCTAACTAACTAACCTCT
>JAPMOB010190576.1:0-16544 GCA_029875015.1 Lepomis gibbosus
GAGAGAGAGAGATGAGGGGAGGTTTACTGAGCCGAGTATTCACTCCAGATCTTGGGGATTTTTGAGTCTCTCACTGCGGAATGTCTAGCCCACTTTTAAAGTGAGTGTAAGCTTTGACTCAGTAAATCACCACTTACTCAGTCGAGCAGATTGCCTTTAAGACAGCCCGGCTGTCTGGATGGGGAAACGTTGCTGCCGTTGCTGCAAAATGAGGGCGCTGTGTTTGAACTTTGCCATCACCTGTCTGTGGCTTCTCCCTGTAGCGGTGAGTAAATCAGCGAACAGCAAACCACTCTTTGCTCTGCTCCTAAAGCTGTGTGGCCCATTATTAACAAATTTAAAAGGTGTTGTTGTGGTGGCCCTCATAAAGTGTTATTTAGGCAGATTTGCTTACCCTATTAATTAGTGAAACTAATGTCTTTTAGTTCTTGTCAAAGAATGAATCTCGAATTCCCTCGTGCTCTGGTTCTGCTATTGTTCATCATATTGCAGCATTGTTGCACAATCAATCAGTGGTCTTTTCTGTTTCAACTATTAAGAGTTTTTTCTGTGTATGAAAAAGGGAATGGTCCAACCATTTTTAAAAGACTTAAACTGTTTTGTTACAAAAACGAGAACCATCTCAACAAATTTGTGCTCCAGAAATTATTTATAGCTTAAAATAAAATCAATTTATGGTAGTTTTAAATGATAATAGGGAAGATGGCATGGTAGCATTAGTTCAGCAAATACACCAGATTATTTTGAGAAGTAGACAGAGTTGAGAACTCAGGTTTGACTACAGTAAGAATTGTAGGCTGCCACTTGCTTGAAACTTGATTTGGTTACTGATTTGATATTCAACTTTCATATCTTAAAAATCTCTAATTGAAAAGTTTGATCTATGCTGGTTTATTCAAGTAATGACATTTGCACTGCTCTTTTGTGGGTGGCAATGGCGCAGTGGATAAGACACATGTGGGAGACCGGCATTCAATTCTCACTGCGACACATCCACTAATGTGTCCCTGAGCAAGACACTAAACCCCTAGGTGCTCCAAAGGTGTGCGCCCTCTGTCATATATAGCAACTGTAAGTTGCTTTGGATCAATGCGTCAACTAAATGCCTAATAATAATGATCTTTTGTTCTGATATGATTTGGTTTTCTACATTCTATATATTCTATGGGCTATATACCGTCCTCAAAGTTTTAATTTGTTCCAGTCTTGTGGTCTGTAATTCTCTTTCAGGCATTTAATCTGCTCTCCTGTCTTTAATTTAACTTGCTTAACCTTGCTGCATGAGCAGCTGACTGCGACATCTGTAACTTTAACACTGAAGTTGTCAGGTGAGAACCTCAAAGCAATCTAATTTTGTGCTTTATTACTTGAACTAAATGATTGTACAGTCGTTGTCAGTTTGATAAAGTTCTATTACCCTAGGGCTTAAGAAACATTGTCACTTCGTTTTTGTTAAGTCGTGAAAAAGTGACACATTAAGGTTCCTTTTAGCCAATGGCGACGATGTTCTCTCTGTCCTTAAAATGCAATTACTGCTCTCAGGTCTGTGGGTTTTTAGTTTTTGCCTCTGCAGGTGCTTTTGCACAGGTGTTGTGCTTGCATCCACTCCACCGCTGTTGCTCAGTTGCAGTTTCTGTGCTGGCATCTTGACACAGAGCCAATGACACGGCTGTCACACAGTGGGCTCCAATTAGGGTAGGTGAGAACAGCACAGAGCTGGAGATTTAGGTGTGTAACAATAGTCACAGCTGGAGCTCACAGGAGAAGGCAGTGATTGGCACACAGGGCTGGGGTGGTTAGGGGTGATGTGAATCCCACTTGTTGGTGAGAAATAATGATATCCTAGGAGCTGTTTATTCAGAAATCTGGCGGAGAATAACTTGAAACCTCCATCTGCCTTTGACACATTATGATGAAAATAGAAATCACGTCCTAAACAATGAGTGTGCAGAACTTTTTGCCCAATTCATGTCTCAGTTCTCAAGAGGCAAAAAAACTGTGACCTGTCTCCCTCACTACATTCATACTTCTTCTTAAAAATGGAAGTATTTTTTTAATGAGAGGGAAAAAATTTGACACCTGGATTCACCTGACTAGTCAGGTGGTCCATTGGGTTTTTACCTTAACAAAGATATAAAACATTTATTCAAATATATTACGTCAACTATGCAGTGAGTCTTAGAAATATCAGTCACATATACAGTCTTACTAATGACGGGATTTATTGGGATTTGAGCATTTTAATAGACACAGCAGGTGGCTTCCTGGCTTATGATAAGATGCTTTATCAATCTGAACATGCACTTAATTTTCACACTTCTTTTATATTTGTTATGCAGTACCATGTTAAACTGGGATACTCATTAAAATGAACTAAGATGATTTAACTATTTTTCTATATATTACTGATGTTTTCTGCTCTGTGTGAGATATGAAATTGATATGAACTATTACTGATAATACTATCACAAAAACAACTACTACCACTTGGAATAAATGGCATTGCTATTTTTTGTAGGGAAACATTAAGAATGTTGTAAGAAGGTAAAGCAGCATTATGACATGCTGCAAATGTTTGGGAAAGTGAGCTTGTATAAACCTTTTATGTGTATATATGTACAAAATCTGAGGAACAGTAATGGGAAAGAGTAGAGTGTGTATGGAGATGGAGAAATTGAATGAGGATGTATAGTAAGTGAATGGAATATGAACTGTTATTTGTATGAAATATTAACATGACAAGGTGAATCCAGATGAAAGCTTAATACCATATAAATTTCAAGAAAGTAATCCAAATCAATTTAAGAATAGAAACTGGGATGACGAGGAGGAGAAAGGTACAAAGGAGAAAGAGTGATCTATAGCCTTTTTGAGACAGACCGCTGAGACATGTTCAGCACAGACGGAGCTCGATATGAAGAAGATGCTGCTAACAGTTTTACCCTTTCATAAATTACGCACCATAAATGGATATTATTTTATTGATCCTCTTCAGTGTCTTCAACTGTGACCTGTGTGTTGACCATGTTCCTTTCTCTTCTAGTCATAATGACTAATATGCCCATAGATTCAGTCCATTATCAAGGTTGTTTGAAAAAGAGGATTGAGAGTTTTTACAAGGGAGCAAGAGAGAGCATAAGGGAGGACAGCCAAATTAAAATGTGTTAATGGTAATATGAATGTGGCTGTGTGTGTGGGCGTGCATGCTCCTTGTTACTGTAGTCCTTGCCTGAAGGAGCTGACCTATTGATCACAGTCAATTTCAAGTCATTCTCATTCAGAGGACGCAGCACTTCAAAGCATAATTATTTGAATCGATTACTTGGTAATGTAGCTACAGTGAAACTGTCCTTCATTTGCGGTCGTCCTGGTGGTCTAGAGGCCTTTCTTCCCTCTTATCTTTCTTGTCATCTCATACAGTGCGAATCATACTGTACTTACTGTATTTAGAGTTTTTAGTTGTTGACCGAAGAATTGTTTGTTCTCTCTCAGAGCTTAAATGGATGAGTGCTACAAAACTATCTACGAGATTAAACACAGCCCAAGTGTTGCTCTCAGAGTTACAAAGAAAATCTCGGAGACAGACGTCTCCAAACTTAAAAATAATAAAAAAGACCACCTGCATGCCAGACTACCACTAGGGATACAGGTAAGTGAGAAACCTGTTTCCTGTCCTGGCCATAAAAACGACCATTTAGGTTGTTTGATGTTTGATGAAGCACATTATTACGACCTATATTTACATTTATTGTGACAGCGACATCTAGTGGCCATACAACGGTAGCAAAGGAGGAAGTCGGGTGACAGAAGCAGCGAAAAAGTCCCTGAGGAGGCAACCATATCACAACGTTGACCATGTCATGTGGCTTAAGGTCACTGGACTGTAACAGGAAACGCTCATGTATTGTTTTGGGAGGTATTGACAAATGACCTATTTTGTCGTTTAAGTCAGAGGAGAGAGGAGACAATTTAGATTAGTAACAAGAGCACTTTACATTTTAAGATGCCCTTAATTTATGGTCTGTTCTCCACAGGTCCAGGAAACAACCAATCCCTTGAACCTTCAGGGCCAACAATGGAGAGAGGAAGAAGGAGGAAGAGGAGACACAGTGGGAGCTGCTTTGAAGGTTAAACATATCTCCAAAGACTTACAGATCATCTCCACCAAACACAAAACACCAGCTTACGGCTCTCTCGGCCCGTACGGATGGCCGCAGAATGTCTCTCAAGCCCTGGATCAGTATCTGTACCGCCCTCTTCCCAAATCCAAACCTCCCGCAAAAACATCCCCAAAGGCCAAGAAGATCCTGGGCTGGGGCAATTTTTACTTTAACGTGAAAACAGTGAAGTTCAGCCTCCTAGTGACGGGGAAAATCGTGGACCACATCAATGGCACATTCAGCGTCTACTTCCGCCACAACTCGTCCCGTCTGGGGAACATATCCGTCAGCATTGTCCCGCCTTCCAAAGCTGTAGGATGGGAGGTTTTTGATCCGACAGCTCAGGGTGTTCACACCAAAAACTCAGTCCTGGTTCCGGATCTGACTTCCCAGTTCCAAAGCCCACCTCAGTCCACCAGCTCTACTCCTCCAGACCAGCAGAAGCAGCAGGACACGATGATGGTGACCGAGCTCAACTGCCGGATTGAATACCAGAGAACCAACCGGTCCAAGAAGACCAAGCCTTGTATGTACGACCCTGGGCAGACCTGCTACTCTGAAAACACCCAGTCTCAGGCAGCCTGGATCTGTGCCAAACCCTTTAAGATTATATGCATCTTCATTGCCTTCACTGGCACCGATTACAGGCTGGTACAGAAAATCTGTCCGGACCACAACTATCAGACAGAGCAGAACCAGCAGCACTTCGGATGACTCAGATTCTGAGATGCAGAAACATGGACTTTGCATACTTCCTTCAAAATCATGTGTTCAGTTTTCAAACTAGTTTCAAACTTGACTGTTTTTATATGCTGTTAAAAAGACAATTTCAACATGTCAATGAGCGCAGTTTGAGCCAAAACTTGTGTTAATATCAGCATTGACTATTAACGATGACATTTATAACGTGTGCTTTGTGTTGTCTGAAACTAAACTCATCTGCCAAAAGCTTCACATTGTTTTTTTAAAAAAAGCAGTTACTTAATTCATATCACTTTGTGTGTTGTGTTTTATGAATTTGGTTTTCAGAATACGTATTAATTGAGCTTTAAATCGAACACTTGTTTTTGAAAAAAATTTTGCCTCAATAATAAAAATAATACAAAACAGATATACCTTTACAGACAGAATCATCTGTACGTTTTGAAACATGGACTGACTTTCAGTGCTTTTTAAATGTGAAATTAATTCCTTGCCTGTTCATTGTACAGTGACTATGATTGATAAGATATTTATTCTTCAAAGAACTGTTACAGAGTGAGATTAAGCAGATGATTTACTACTGGAGTCACTTTTATCAGTGACACAAAGTTCCCATGTCCTTGGCTTTCCCCAAATACTGGTTTTACTTTCACCCTTTGCACCTTCAAAAGTTTTCCCAGCCCTCAGCTGTCACAGACATGCTTTCTCTTTCATTACGGCAACAATTACAGGTGAGTTAATTTGTTTTATAATGTATTTATTCTAGAGCTTTTTGAAATGTACACAGAGATCCACATGGATCTGCATTGGAAGATTTCCCCCCTCCCAGCCCCTAAGAGCAGTTGTAACTAAATCACTTTTTACTACAAACTAGGTCAGCTTGTAACTGCAGGCCTGAAAAAAATGTCTGGTTTGAGGATGCACATTATATACGACTTTGTGTTGTATTTTGAATTTGTCAAAAGAGAAAAGAGCCCTACTGTTTGTCCCAGAATGTGTTTTGTTGTTGAAGGAAAGTTGACTGTATACTCTGCTCTTCATGCAATACTTAATATACACAAGGCTTAGAAAACATAATGAACACAAAAGATGAAAGGAGGCTTGTTTAAACATATATTTATGTGTGTACAGTAATCTGTCTATTAGCCCAAAGTAACACAGTTACGTAACTATCATGCAGCTACAAGCTGCCTTCAACAAACAAGACCCTGATAAGTCACTGCGTGTGTGGCCAACCCACATTACACTTTTCATGTCCAAGGTTTTAACCGCTCCACTGAATAACACGCTTGCTTTTTCACTGCCTTTCATTTAATGGATTGTTTAGAACATCAAAAGACACATTATTCTAACTCCCTTGTTTCCGAACCCCTGGTGCAAAGTATTATAATTTTGAGTGATGAAAGTGTTTTTGCACAGGCTCACTCTTCCTGGGGTTTTCAAAAGACACCAAAGGAGCAATCTTGGACAACAACAACAAAAAAACCTTTTCACTCTGCACACTTTATAGCACAATGAAGAGTTGTACCAAATCCTGTGACTTATTTGTTTCCCCATTAAAGTTTCATTAACTACACTTAGTTGTTAAATAAAACATGGCATTTAAAGAAATACAGCACCATCTCTCCTGGGTCTTCCCAAACACTACTAACATATTATTTACAGTGACGGAGAGCAGTTGGAGTGGAAGTTTAGTCTAGTTAACTGAAATGATTATTGGGTGTTCACCCACCACCCCATGCAGCCCCTCTTCCGAAGGGTTTCAGGATGTTTGGGCCGAGAGGGGCAGGTTACAGTGGAGTCTTACAGACGAGGCCTCAGAAGCAACGGCGGGTGGACAGGACAGGAAAGCTTGGCCCAGGAGGATCCAGAGATGTGGAACCTTCTGCAGCAGGAGAAGGACAGGCAGTGTCGGGGACTGGAGCTCATCGCATCAGAGGTGAGACCCACATATTAAGAGAATACTGTGAAAGTGTCCTACGCAGCCCTGAATACTATATTGATTTTAAATATAACACCTTATGTAACCCTCTCAGAAATGGTTATCTTTCAACAGGTGAATTCACAAAGAAAAAACAGATTACTAGATTCTTTTGAACTTAAAAATAACATATGTAATCCTCATTGTAAAAACACCATTCAGATGCAGGTGGAATGTAAACTGTGATGACCCATGACCACAAATCTGGCGAGGAGAATCAAAAGCTACTGGTTAAATGTTTGTTCAGTATCTTGCGTCACACTTACGTATGTTATTTACAAAAGAAAAATATTCATTATTTCTTTTTTTGCAGGTGAATTTCCTGTCTTACCTACAAAATCAATTCTGATTGTTGGTAGATAAAATTGTGCCAGAATATAATTTCAGCCAAAAACAGATAGCAGACGGATTATACCACTCCACAAACATACATTAAACATTTGGCTCTCACTTAATTGTCAAACATGGTGGAAATTTTTGAAGGCTTTTCCTGTATACTAAATTTCATGGAGGACCCTTAAAGTCCCACAGACTAATCATCTGGTAATATCACGGTATGTGCAAAATAACAGCTAGATCATTGCCTGCAAGGAGTAATTCATTACCTGCAGGGTGTTTGTCTTGCTTTATTTCCTCTGCAGGACAGCAGTTGTTCAAACTGTGAATCTAGATGATGAAAAGATGTTGCTAATTATTCTTTGTGCTTTTCTGTGGACAAAGATGTTTAGGATTACAGTATGTGAGAGAGGAAGCAAGAAAAACAACTTAAACTGCAGAGGAGCTTCCTTTGGCAGTGGAAACGCAAGTCACCAGAGTTGTACTTTCTAGAATTTGACTGTTTTCTACAGAGAGTTCACTGAGACTTCCTTCATATTTGTCACTGATTTCATCTAAGTCGAAGCTGTGGGGAAAGAAGGGAGCTTTTATTCTTTTATTCTCCAGCAATTATGAATCCACAGCACTATCAGTCACAATGACATCTGAAAGATATTCATTTTCTTGTGCATGTGCTGTCAGTTGCTGCTGCAGCCTGATTCCCAACGGAGAGCCCCCATTTTTTATTCAGGAACACAGTCAAATGATCCCATTAGATTCCCTCGCTGATTTTTGCCATTGATCTTCATATTCTAAGTTGAGACAGATGAGGAGAGGCAACCGTTTACATGTATGTAGAGATTGTGTTTTGAAATGTCATAGAGTGAGTCACATGGGGGACTGGTTTTAAATCCCCCTGGAATGATTGAGGGATCCCTGAACAGTGACAGGTGTAGTATAATAACAAGGCAGAGGGGGCGGCTGAGGAGGACAGAGAGCGACAGAGATAGGGAAGATAAGCAGAAGTGAGAGTGGGAGAAAAAAAGACTGAGACAGAACAATTCATTTACATTAATTTCCTTTTTTGCACCTCTATCTCTCCTCTGACTGAATTAAGTGGTTTGGGGAGATTTGACACGGAACCCCACAGGGATTCAGTATTAGATAGATTCCTCCATATTCATCCCTTAATCTGACTATAGCACCTCTTTACTTTAAATTTAACATAGCATTAATTTGGCTTATGGTTGAACGGTATTATGTATCGTATTATGTATGTATTATGTATATGTATGTATATATATTGGACTGTAGTTGTATTGTGTAGCTGGGCCTTTCTGAAAAGGTGCTCAATTACTCATCTCCAGGTAAATAAAGGTTATTTTTGGATGGTGACAGTGTTCTGATTATATAAGCTTGATAAAATAAAAAAAGTACAGTGTGTGGTTCTGGATCTTGACACTGTGCTTGTTTGTCCTGTCAGAACTTCTGCAGCCGTGCAGCACTCGAGGCTCAGGGCTCCTGTCTGAACAACAAATACTCTGAGGGATACCCAGGACAAAGGTAACTACATGGATAGTGCACTTTCAGAATACTCTATAATGTTACAATCATTACAAAACACTGAAAGATTTTCAGAAGCCTAAACATTACATTTTGTTAAATGTAATTTTTAAATACAATATGATTTGATACGATGCAATACGATGCGATGCGATATGATATGATACAAAACAAAACAAAACAAAACAAAACGATACAATACTATATAATACAATACATAATCATATGCTCCGAAATGATGAGTACAAAACGATATGATATTATACAATTAATGCCTTTTGTGCTTGTCAGGTACTATGGAGGTGCAGAGATTGTAGACCAGATTGAGCTGCTGTGTCAGAAGCGAGCACTCACTGCCTTCAGCCTTGACCCAAATCTGTGGGGAGTCAACGTCCAGCCATATTCTGGATCCCCTGCTAACTTTGCAGCATACACATCTGTACTGGAGCCCCATGACCGCATCATGGGCCTGGATCTGCCTGACGGGGGACAGTGAGTGAACATGTTCAAAGCAAAGATACTCAAATATTACAAATAGATAATAATAGAATTTCTTTTATTTATCTGTATACAATTAACAATGTAACAACTAATAGGACAACAATCTTAATTAAACCAAAATCAGATCATGTTGCCCCAACAAAATACATACTAGGAGAATATACATAAACAAAAAAACATACAATGAAATAAGCAATGATTTCTGGGTATAGAGTAATAATGTGATGTTGTGGATCACTGGATTTTCCTAACAATAAATTATTAGATAATCTTATTCAAAGTATCAAGATAGACATGTTATTAGATTTTCTGGCCGTTGTAATGTGCCGGGAAATGTTTTATGATCATTTTCAATGTTTCTAGTCCAAAACACCATGCTCATATTTTGGGTTACTCAACAATTAATTCACAATCAGGTTATCATGTGCAGACACAAACTCCATCAAACTTTTTGAGCCAAGTGACAGCTGCTCCAGCTGTGATCACCTGCCGCTGTCATCAGAAACGGACGCTTCAGAGGAAAGAACATCTCATTTCTCTAAAAACATATTTCCTTGTTTCTTCTCTCCTGGCATGGTTTCCTTGCTTATCTCTGTGCATCCCCAGTGAGAGGGACTCAAATGCAAGGAAAAGACGCTAGTGAGAGAAACGTGGATGTAATTAAGAGGCTTGAGATGCACCCACAGAGAGAAATAGACAGGGGGAAACAGGAAACACCAGGAAGGGGAGGAACATCTGGAGACACTAGGAAACACTGACATAGTGTGACAACAGTTGTTTTTAAACTTAAGAGGAATTAATGTAATGTACATGACAAAATGTTAGTCATGCAGTCTGGAGTTGTCCTATTATGCCACCCTCTTTAAATTTAATGTATTTTTACCTAAACTTTTTTTTTCTGAATCAACACCCAAATGCATATCATATTGCTGTTGCAGGAGCTTTGGGCCGAATGCAGAACTGCAACGTTTATATGCCTCACACTATAGAAAAGTAATATGAGGGCTGTCTGGGGGCTGGTAGGGCTACTGTAAGAGAGGTGTTGGATTTTGATATCAATGAATAAAAGTTTAGCAACATTTGCAATAGATAACAGAACAATAAACCCACTCAGTTGCACATAGTAACACATTGAAACTGCATTTTTATTCTCAAAAGACTAACAAATATAACAATAGAACATAAGGAAGATCTGGTCTTTACATGGTCAGATGAATTTACATACAAGCTTACATCAGCTTTACATCAGGCTACAGCAACTAGGGGATCTGTAGATCAAAGGAAGAAAGTTCTCAGAGGAGAAAGTTTTTTAAGTCAGTTGTACAGAAATGACTTACATATGAAGTGACAAATGAATTACATAAATATACAGGTCTTATGGAAGAAAAATAGGGATCTAGAGTGCTCAGAAATTTCTACAGCTTTTTTTTTTATATTCCGACCCGTTTCAGCCTTACCCACGGCTACATGACTGACACCAAGAGAATCTCAGCCACCTCCATCTACTTTGAATCGATGCCTTACAAGCTGGATGTGAGTAATTTGGTTGACGTTTTGTAAATAGAAATAAAGTTTTGAATTGCCAAAAGCAAATCTGAAGAAAACTCTATCCCTAAAAACAAAATTACAAGGTATTCAGGTTTGACTAGTGTGTGACTCTTCCATCTCTCCCTGTCCTCCTGTATCACCTCAGCCCAAAACAGGTCTGATCGATTATGACCAGCTAGAGAAGACAGCCCGACTCTTTAGACCCAGACTCATCATAGCAGGAACCAGCGCCTATGCTCGCCTTATGGACTACTCTCGCATGAAGAAGGTACCACTTAGGTCATGGACTATGTCAGTTAAAGTAGTGGTAAAAACATTTTAATAGCCTTCAACTATGCAAAAGCGGTTTCTTAAGCTCCTAAAGCAAGCAATAGCAAAATATAAGGACAATAAATAAAAACAGGAAACACAAATGAGTATACAAGATAAAAGAATGATAAATGAGATTGTCCAATGAAATAAGATTTTGAAGAGATTAAAAATGATTTTGATCAGTTCATTTGTGTGTTTCAGCTGTGTGTGGAACTTAATGCCTACCTGCTGGCAGACATGGCTCATATTAGCGGCCTGGTGGCAGCGGGAGCTGTTCCCTCTCCTTTCCAACACGCTGACCAGGTCACCTCCACCACTCATAAGTCCCTGCGTGGATCAAGGTAAGGGCCTGGACGTTGTGTGTTTTTTTCCCATCACAGAATAAGTGGTAATGATGGTCCTGTCATGGTATTGAAATAACTTAATATAAATGTGGTTTTGCATAAGCCATGCAGGATCTTGCTGTTTATTGTCTGTGAAAAATATAAAAGGGATATTTCAGGTGGAGTGCATTTGGCGTTCTGTCGCACTCTGCAGAGCTGGTCTGATCTTCTACCGTAAAGGTGTGCGGTCTGTGGATAAGAAAGGTCGGGAGGTGACCTATGACCTACAGGACAGAGTGAACTTTGCAGTGTTCCCATCACTTCAGGGAGGACCTCACAACCACGCCATTGCTGGGGTGGCTGTCGCCCTCAAACAGGTCCAGATATCAACTTTAATTATTATATTGCAGTAGCCTGTAAACATAAATGGAAAACATTTTACTTGTCATCTGGAGTGCCCTGATATGGTCTTTCTCTTTACACAGCATAATTTCTGTCTCTGCAGGCTTCCACTCCCATGTTCAAACGGTACATCACTCAAGTGCTGCTGAATGCCAAGGCAATGGCAAACGCCTTGCTGAAGAAGGGCTACACCCTGGTGTCAGGTACTGAAGGGAATGAAGAGTATTTTTAGATATACTTTGTGCATTTTTGTACAAAACACATATACAATACAAGTTTGTTTTAACCAACATTACGTGAAATGCTACCATGAAATGCTGTAAAGAATGCTTACAAAAATAGACATGTTAATAGATTATATTTATCAATTAACGCAATACAAAGTGAACAAAAGAAAAATCTAAATCAAATCCATATATGGTATGACCACCCTTCAAAAAAAGTGTTAATGCACACTGCAGTCACAAGACTTGACAAGTGTGCAGTTGAGATCAAAATGGCGCCGGAATTAGAGGGTTAGAAAGTTTTAATCTACAGATAATTATTACCAGCTGCAATAGCAATAGAGTAATAATCCATTTCTACCATTTAAAGTATCTGATGCAATTGCTAGTAGATTGCTTCTGTATTTGCTCCAAACTAACTTTGCATTTTGCTTTCATTACTTTGGAAAAGTTCTCTTAACCTTCACTTGACAGTTGAATGTGGAAAAAATATTATGAGGAAATGTAAAGAAATGATGATAACTTGTTTGAAGTTTTGAGTGGAGAGTGAAGCGAAATGACAATTTATCTCACTGTTAGACACATTTCCCCTGAGATAAACTGAATATAATTTTACCACAAACCAAACAAAATTAAATCACTCTCCACCTCCTCCTCCTCCTCCTCCTCCTCCTCCTCCTCCTCCTCCCAGGTGGAACAGACAACCACCTGGTCTTGGTTGACCTTCGACCTCGCGGGATGGACGGGGCAAGAGCTGAGAGGGCCCTGGAGCTGGTCTCCATCACCGCTAACAAGAATACATGCCCCGGAGACAAGAGTGCTCTCACTCCAGGAGGACTTAGGCTCGGTACTGAAATTAGTATATTTAAAGGTGGTGCTGGATTTATTGGTTACTTTACAGACACAAGAGCTGCAAGAGTGGAGGGTTTTTGGGCAGAATCTGTCAGTCTTCCTACCTATATCATGCCTGATCCTTTTTTCTCTCACTGTGTGTGTGTGTGTGTCTGTGTGATGTCTCTGTTTTCTTTTGTCTGTCTGTTTATTTGTCTGTATTTCCATCAGCCTGTCAGTCAGTCTGTCACCTTGTGTCTCAAACGCACCAGTCTTAATGTCTTTATCGACAGTGATAACCCTAAAATTGCAGTACTTTTTTTTTTTGCCTTCCTTTTTTCTGTTGTTGCTTTCTTCCAGGAACTCCGGCTCTGACCTCCCGACAGTTCAAGGAGACAGACTTTGAAAAGACTGTGGAGTTTATTGATGAAGGGATTCAGATCGCACTGGATGTGAAGAAGAGAACTGGTGAGAGAGGAAGAAGTTCCTATGTCATGTAGAGTGGTACTGGTAGATCCACCATGGTAACATATGGTGTGTTGAGAAGGCTTTGTAATGTTTGGACCATTGACAATGTGCATCAAAGGGAAAAATCTGTCATTTTTGCCTGGCTAAAACTAATGCAGTCTATAACAGTTCTGCAGTAAGTCCTTGTCAACAAACACCGTATTTGTTGAAACTGTTTAATTTTTTAGGATGTATTTTGTGGTGCCATTTATTGCAGTATCTCTAGAGAGAGCTGTTCCTGTTGTTTAGCCTACCCTCATTGAGAAAAATAAGATGAATAAAACAAAAGAAACACCCTTTGCAACACAATACAATACAACAGCACAAAATATTAGTAATGCTGGAGAGGACCTTGCTGTTTAAATAAGTATACATAATGTTCAGTCCTCCTTCTGACCCCAAAAGATTCACCATATGAACATTTTTAACAGCACTACAGACTATTTTAACCAGATGTTCATTATTAAAACCCTAAGCTAGTTGTTTTGCTTTATCAATCTCCCAACAGGAAATCTAGCCAGCTTTAAGTCCTTCCTGCTGGAGGACCCAGAGACAGTGTCACGCATTGCAGAGCTCCGCCAGCGGGTGGAGCTATTTGCCAGGCCCTTTCCCATGCCCGGATTCACTGACCACTAACAACAGCACACAGAAAGGCAGTTTCCCCACCACATCATGGACATATGCTTTGGAACTCCTCAAATGAAATAGTCTCAGATGTCTTTGATAATGTTGCCATGAGCACAAGTCAGTTGAAACTTAGTCGGTGTGCCGCATCAGGGGTCATCACATTTCCGTAATCCACTCAAACATCATATCTGCCAAATATGATGAAACATGTAAATGTATCTAAGGCTTCTAAAAAACAAAGTGCCAGCTAATACTTGCATCAAAAGAGAAAAGGTTGAGTAAAACAATAAAATTGAAAACTTACTAGAAAATGTTTTGTTTTGTGAAGGTATGATTTTGCAGTTAATGCATCAACAGCTGCTGCACTTGCTCTAATGTGTTTTCCACCTCTCAGACAGGGCCGTTGTTTGCTGTCTGAAAAGCCAGGACGGACCGTAAGTGGTTTAGGTATTTGGCTTTTTGTCATGTCAGGCTTTGTCCCAGGTCCTGGGAAACTCAAGCAGCTCTATTGGGAATTGAACACACATTCAGGTTACACACACAAAACAATAAACTAAAAAGGCTAAACAGCACAAACTCTGTTTTTAGACTTTTTTTGTATAACATATTAATTTCACCCTCTATACCTTCACTCTGATATCTATTTGTGAAGAATTTATAATGTATATAATGTAGGTTTTCTTCATTACGATAAAAATATATTTCCCAAATGCATATTTACATATTTATTGTATTTTCTAATATTTCATAAGCTCTTTGTTGCATTGGTCCTATGAATACATGCTGCTCTGTGAGACACGCATTTCTTAGAAAGACAGAAGGTTTATGTTTACAGTTGGAGGGAGGAGACTGCAGAGATTATAAACATTGATCCATGTTAAGCGGCAAGCATTTCCTCTCACTGTCAACTTCAGGAGACTGTCTAAAAACAGACAATAAGAGCTTTGAACGTGACCATTTCATATGTTTTCAGTGAGCTTCTGATACCTTTTTCATCCAGTGTAGACATCTTATCTCCGCCAGACAGCTGGTATTGTTTTCTATTTGAATATATTGCGTCATGACTTCAGTTAAAATTTACTTCTTTGCATAAAGACTAATAGCCCAGACTGTAGAGACAGTACTGACAAGCAGGAAATTGAGCTGAGACCATCTTCACTCAGCCATTTGTACAAGTGCCAACAACCATTAATACTAAGGATCCTGTCTCTTTATGTCACCATGCTACCCCAAATTACATAATGCTAATAAACACTGGCAAGTCATCATATACATGAGAAGATGAGAGCATTATGTAATACCAGAGTCCTTCACTGTCCTCACAAAACCTTCAGAAATTACATTTCTAATTGTTTAAACTCCTTTCCCACTGTTTGTGAAATTGCTACAGTCAGATCTTTATACTCCTACACAGAAAAAAAGAGTGAGCCTCCTCTTTCTTTCACTCTGGGATGAAATTATAAACCTTGGTTTCCTATGAGACACAAAGTCTTTTATACAGCAAAGCAACACTAAATGAGCTTTGCAACATGAAGCGCTGCTGCCGCTGCCTAGTGGAGCGCTTAATATTTATTTCACTGAAGATCTTTTGTTTTCCATCAGACGTCCTTGGGCCCTGCTCGGCTTTTTAGTCTTCCAATTTTTCGGTTGATGGTTATTGCTTCAGTCTCTGCCAGAGGAATGTGTTCCCTACACAGAGACTGGCCAGCTGAATCACAGGTCAAAGGTCAGGGAAGCGCTCAGCTCTGTCGTCAGAAAACACACACAAACAGACACAAGGACACACAGATACACACACACACACACGCAGCATCACAACACAAATAACGACTCATCTGCTTCATCTCTTTGCCCTGTTTCTCATGACCTGACTACTCCTTTGACGCAGTGCGTGTGAGTGTGTTTCAGTTTTAAGGCTTCCTTTAGGGAAATCATATAATCCCTCATGTTCCATCGTTCTGCGGTCTCTTGCCGTCTCCTTATTGCCACAACAATCCCTGTGGTGTTTAAAAGGAGGATGCTTTTTTGATGTTCGCTCTTCTTTCTTCTCTTTTCATTCGTTCCTTTTTGTTGTGTTGAGGGGAGGAATTGAGATGAATATGAGCTCAGAGCACAGAGAGCCGAAAGGGAGGTCTGAGGTTTTGAAAGAGGATGAAAAAAAGTCTCACCTTCAATGAACAAAGCCAAGAGTCTGCACAAATTCATGGGTGTGTTTTTCATTTACCCTTCATTAGTATCAATGGTGTTACTGTGGAATAGGAAATAAGGAGAGGATAAACACTGTGTGTCTGCATTTAATATGACAAGGGGTATAAGAAAGGAAAACATCCAGTTACAAGTTAGGGATTGACAAATCTTGTGGTCTCCTGGGAGTTCCCACAAATGAATATTATATTGTATCATTAGTACGCAAGTGTATTCATGGTAACACTTTGTTTGCTCCTCTGATTATCAACTTTATAAGAAAAAAGCAAGAATGGAGGAAGCAGAGTTGAAGTGTGAAGCTTTTTGTACCTTGATGTCAATGTGTGTGTGTGTGTGTGTGTGT
>JAPMOB010190610.1:0-14256 GCA_029875015.1 Lepomis gibbosus
TCTCACAGATCCAACAGTAGCATTAGCAGCAGCATTAGCAGCAGCAGCAGTACCTCAGAGCCTCTCACAGATCCAACAGTGGCATTAGCAGCAGCAGCAGCAGCAGCAGTACCTTGAAACTGTAGAGCGTGTTTTAGTGCGGACAGGCAAAATCGGAGGAAACGATGACGCAGACGCTCACGTTTGGCTCTCTCATATGGAGTCTTAGAAAGCAGAAACAGGATGCTATTGACATGTGATATTCTGTATTGTGCAAATAAGACTTAGCTGCCTACACTTGTACTCTGCATGTCAGCGTTTACTTTGCGACTTCTCCCAGTGCGACGACTGTCCACTGACACAGTCGCTTTTAACTCCCGTGTTAAATTCAATAACACTTACTTGGTGTTATTGGTCCATGCAAAAGAAAATTCTTTGCATTACTTTAATGAATCTAATCTAATGAATAAAATTGACTGTAAATACGGAATATCTGCTTCATGTTTACACCGGCGGAGATGACGGAGATCAACTCTAAAACGCATCGCTCTATGTGTATGAATACACCTTTGGTACCTAAATGTATCATAAAGTCAGCCCCCAATCCACGTCTTTCTGACTGAGTTTTAAGAAAGGCGTGTTCATGGTCACAAATTCAGAGCTGAACTAAGATCATAGGAATAACATTTAAATGAATTTATTTGAATGAAGGGTGGCTTTGTGCTATAAATTCAGCAGTTCTTATCTGCATAAGGAGCTTTATTTCCTTAGTAATCATTCTATTAATACGTGATTACACTGTATCCCCTGGAGTTTTCATTGTAAAAAGGCTGATAGTCTTTTAATTAGACCTAAAGGGGATTGGAGCAGTGCTTTTACATATTCCACTAGTGCAATGAATTATACAACACTGCTGTATGGACTCATACGCCTCACATTACGTAACCATGTGCTAATTATTCAGGTCTTTATCTGAGCTGTGAATTCACAGCCTTGGCTTTCTCACATAATATCAGGGGCAAAAAACAAGAGTGTACCTCTGGCCACAGCGAGAATTCACAAGTGCTCTCCACTTGACAGGCTCATCACACGCCACTATAGCCGATATACGGGGGTCCCTGTAAACCAGCGAGTCATCTGCAGTAGAAGGTTTGTCATGAATTCTGGCCCCATGTTTATTTTATTTTAATCTGTAGGTATATTCTTTCTGTTTCTAGCACTGTTGTCAGGCTTTGGCACAGATGATGCTGGAGCAGAGCTGTTGTCCTGGTAACAAACCCTAATGACAAGATTTGAAATGATCCTCAGATTTAGAACAAAGCTGCAGTCTGCTGCTTGGCATTGTGAGACAGTGGGAAGACAAGGGCTGGGTTTATGTGTGTGTGTGTGTGTGTGTGTGTGAGTACAGTACCGTGTAATGTAATGTACCTTTTTCATTATGAAGACCAAATGTACTCACAACAACACAAGAATGCAGAACCGTCTCAGAATCAAGGAGATAAACTTTACTGCTGGTCCTTAGTCCTAACTTTGGTAAACTTGGGTTTCGGGTTAACGTTACCTGGATGACACACACTTCATGGCTGGCACTGCTAGATGTGTGGCTGT
Organism: Lepomis gibbosus; assembly: GCA_029875015.1. Classification (NCBI taxonomy): domain Eukaryota; kingdom Metazoa; phylum Chordata; class Actinopteri; order Centrarchiformes; family Centrarchidae; genus Lepomis; species Lepomis gibbosus. Next base: position 1,588 of record JAPMOB010190610.1, read on the forward strand.
GTCCATTATTTTTAATGCAAATTTCTTCATTTTCAGTAGATGTCAAACTTCACCGCGATGCAGCGCGGTTCCCTCTCCAACATATTACAATACCTACCTGCATCCTTTATGTGTGATTTTCTGCCTAAAAATCAATCATCTTGACCTGACATAAACTTAATCTTAGCCTTAACCTGAATCTTAAATAACTTCCCCATGGACATACAGCTTAGGCCCCATCCCCATTTTTTTTTGCATGCACCAATAAAAAAAAAACTGGGACTGTTACTGAACTAACACGGGAGTGTGGCAGCGGAAAATCGACTGGGAGTCACAAAGTAAACGGCGAGGTGCACAGCTGCCTACAAGTGAAGTGTAGGCAGATAGGCCTAAGAGTTATTTGCACGGTACTGAATATTTGAATAAAAATACCAAAAACTCAGTCAGTAGCATCGTGTTTCTGCTTTGAATGACATAAGACCCGATCAGAGAGCCAAGCATCTGCGTTATCGTTTTAAGTCCTCCGTTTTTGCCTGTCTTCGCTAAAACACCCTCCAGAGTCTGAAACGCAAAACGGCGTCAGCAGCGTTTCCAAACTTCTCCAGTCTCCATTACTTTATAGTTCACCAAGACGTGATGTTGTTGTGATGTTAGCTGTAGTAGCAGAAGAGCTGTGAGTGTTGCTGTTTGGAGCTGCTGCGCTGATGACCTCATGTTAGCTTTGCAGCAGCAGGTAGCGTCGGTTTGCTAAACCACAACATGGCTAACATTAGTTAGTTAATTACTTGCTGTGTGGTTATTCACTCTAACATTTGTCATGGTGCTGGATTTCTCCAGAATCGCTTGCCTCACCTTTTATAATGCCGAAAATATCCTGAGTTACTGTTGAAATGTTATAGTTTGGGATCTGTATCATTATCGGGATACTACTGCTACTACTAGCACCCTTCACCCTCTCTGCTACCAACAGACCATGTTGGTAAAAGAAATCAAATAACAATAAAACATTTTAATAAAATCAAAGAACAAATTGATTTTTACTAAAGGGAAAAAATAATCAATAACAGTATTAATAAAAAGGTTAAATAAAACGTTTTTTCCAATGTGTTTTCTGTCAAGACATACAATATATACGGTAGATTTTAAGCCTTTGTTAGACAGCACCAGGAGAGAGATGACTGGAAACGTGGGAGAGACGGACACAACAAAGCTCCACAGTCAGACTCAAACCAGGAACATTAAGGTTCAAGGTCAGTGGCTTGAACCCTAAGGGGTGCCCCACACCCACAAGGGTTATCTTTGCTAACTTCTCTTTAGAAGAGAGAAGAGGTTTTTTTGAAAGAACTTTAAACTGTGAAAGTCGATGAAACACTGAGTAGAGAGGAATGGACCCTGTTCTGAATCAAATTTTCACGCATGTTATAGATCAATTTAGATTGAATAGATCAGAAGGAGCAATGAACGAACACACCATTTATGGGTTAATGTAAAGCAGGAATGTCAATATTGTAGAATTATTTCATGCATGAGGTGGGATTAGATTAGATTAGTTTGAGCAATGTTTCTAATCTGGTTGTTAGTAAAATTGTATTTCTGATTGTCAAATTTAAAGCTTCGATCTTTCGTGTTCTAAAGTTGTACATTTGGTTCTGGGTTGAACCCTGTCATGGGCTGTATGTATACAGTTCTTCTGATATACCATGAAATCACTAAAATTCAGATTTTATCAAGGAAGCAAACATCTCAGTGAAGTCATCCATCCAGTGCAAACAAGGGTCATTAGCTACATCACTTAGAGGGTCCGTGTAGTCATAACCATGTGACAGGAAGTCACGGTGAAGTCATTACCAGCAGTGATGGAACAATGGGGGCACAGTTGGCCTGAAAGCACCGTGTCTGAAATAGCACACATCCTGTCAGACCTCCCCTCTTTTTCCTCCCCCATATCTCCCTAAACTCTCCACCCCTTTCCTTTCGTCAGCCAAAGGCCAAAATATAGGCTACTTCTGCATCACATCTACACCGTAGCATACGCATAGTCACGGACCCTACGTGGCCTACGGCATAGATTCAACGCAGATGTATAAATTGGCCTTTACTTTGCACTACAAACAGGACTTCAAACACATTTTTTTTTATTTGCTCCTTCAGACTATCTGAACTAGCCGCTGCAGAAAATAACAGGTTGCAAGACAATCTGAGCCTCAGAGTTTTTGTTTCTGCAAAGCGACGGGAGGAGTCAAAAGGTGCAAGAGAAGGGTCAGCGCTGCAATCACTGAAGCAGCCATTCACATACAGCACACTTCCCTCTTCCCCCTATCTAACCTTTGCCTCCTTCACACAGCTTGGTATGAAATATAATAAGGCGCATAGAAAACATAGAAAACAACACAAAAATTTAAATGCACACAAAAAAATGAACGACTGACAAGCCTGCATTTCTCCAGTGCCTCATTTTAGCTAGCTCCGCAAGAAGAACTGCAGGGGAGTGGAGACAGTCAGCGGACCTTAACGAAGACCGACCCAAAGAGCAGAAGGTGTGGCCTTGGTCTCTATAGAGGTTTCTTCTCTGCCAACGAGGCCCCAGTAGTTAATATGATCTGGTAGAGGCAGACGGTGCTCCTTCCTGGTCTTCACTTCTTCCAGCGACTTAATTTATGCAGCATCTTGCAGTGCTGCTGAGCTTGAATAGCAGCCGCGACAAGAATTTGAATATGGGAGTTGGGGGGCAATTTAAAGACCTGGAAATCATAGTGTTCTTGTAGGCTCCGCATGTGTGCAGAGGGCTCTGCTCTAGTAAATACAGACTGAGGACTTCAATTTGTGCACAACTGTGACGTGTGTCTATTTCCTGATCCGGTCACTGAGATGGGACTTCATTTCTCCAGGTGATTGGGAGGTGGAGTGCTGCTGACCGCTCACACCTCAGCTCTCAGAGACTATTAACCAACATCACAGAGACGTAAGGGCACCTGCCTGTGTTATACATTTCTCTACATATTCTTTTACTCTCTGCTCACTCCTTTCCATCTTGTGGAGAGAGCTGCTCAGTATGGCCCTGTTTCATCGTCTTCCTCCTCTCTTTCTGCCGTCTTATCTCATTTCTAGCTCTCCTCAGGAAGCAATTTGAAGCAAAAGATGCTTGGTTAAGGGCTACGATGGCTCAGTCTGCTTTGATATGCTGCTTTGCCTTATGAGCTGTCAAGGCGTGCGGACAGGAATGGGATGGGATGGGAAGAGGAGTGAAGAAGCGGGGGGGAGGCGGCTAGGGGTATGAGGGAAGGAGCTCAGCCGAGATTTGGGATAGGGATGTGGGGAAGAGAGAAAAAGCTGAGCTAAGTGGCATCCTTCCAAGCGAGACGGTGTTTGGAAATGCTAATTAACGTCGCCATAATTAGAGTTAGGCCTGACACACAGAAAAAGACTCCTGTTCCTCTTTTTTCCTCCTTCACCCACACCCACTTTGGGTAAATTTGGGCTCATCTACCCGCCGAGCTGATATAGTCATGGGCTTTTTATATTTTCAGCAGAAATTCCCTGCACTAGTTTTTATTTGACTTGAGGTACAAACGAATGAAGGGGAGGAGAAAAAATCCTACCTTAACTAGGCCAGAGAACGTTCTTCCTAGCCAACCCTTCCTGGGTTTCCCATTACTCTCCTGCATTCTCTGAGTTTAGATTGTTTTCATGTAAAGAATCACCACAATTTCATACTTGAGTAATGATAGTGAAGATAAGTCTACCAGCTGCAGCGCCTGAGGAGCTAAGGTGAATAATGTTATTCCACTGTCACTTCTGCTTGGATGTAATCATCAATCACATCGCCTCATAAACATTTTGTGTTCACACAAAAGATGTGATGCGTTTGTCCTAAATTAGATTGTGCCTCTCTGTCATTTATCAAGTCTATCTCATATATATAAAGGCCACTGTACATAGCGACACACAACAAAAGGGGATCGGAGCTCCGAGCAGTCAAAATGTCCTGCAGCTATGTCCTTCCTTGAATTACATTTCTGGAGACGGGGGGTGGGGGGGTTGGGGGGTTGGGGATGGTATTGAGTTTCAAAGGACTAACGTTTGTTTAAATGAATTCCCAGCTCCTCTCATGTTGAGGAGGGTGAGCATCAAAGTGTGGTGCCATTGAAAGTGAGTGTGTTTTTATGTGTGCGTGTTACAGTATGGGTATGTGTGGCTGCTTGGCAACAAAACTCCACTGAACAGTGCTTGAAATGAGCAGAAATTTGATTGACCATCACACAATTTATTACTGTAGAGAAGCAGCACCAGAATGTGAGTTGATATGCTCGTTTTACAAAAGTGCCCCCCTTCTTTCAAACTGTGCACCTCCCCCCCCATTCAAAAGTTTATGAACCGCCCCTGGAAACTGAGAGGAGCTGCAGACTCTTACAGACCAGGAAATTGATCAAATAAAAAGGGGGCACGTTGTTATTTTGCATTACAAATTCACCAGCGCACTGTGCATAATCTGGGGTATGATTTAAATGCAAAGTACAAACACTCCTCTCCTCCCTCCCTCTCACTCTCACATACAACAAACAGAGCTCCATGGATAACAAGAATCATTGGTGTGCATGTGCTGCAGCAATAAGACAGAGGGTAGCTTTGTTGTCGGCCAGCCCAGTTGCTCCACCTCCTCCTTGTATCAGCACATCTTCTTCTCTAACTGCTTGGGGCAGGGGGCAGGAAGTGTGTCACTGCGTCTGGTCTCTTGTGTGGAAGCCTCAGGAGTGTGTGTGCTCATGTGTTGAGTCATATGAATGGTTATATACAAGTCACAGTCCTGGACACTTAGTCCGATTAGTTGGTTAAATACAAACCTTCAAGCTCAGCACATAGAGAGCTGGAAAAATAATGCAGCTGCTTACTGAATTGAGTTTACACAGAGAATAATGAGAGTTGGCACAAGTATAGCTGTTTGTTAATGTGTGTGTGTGTGTGTGTGTGTTTTGGGGGAAGGGGTTTGGAGCAGAGCAGGAGATGACTATCAGCCAGGCAGTTTAGGTAGCTGCTTCCTGAGTGCTGATGTGGCCCCTGTGATTCAATTGGCTGGGCTGCTGAGTGACTGCAGGGCTACTGGTTCTCTGGTTGGTCAGCCGGGCTGTGCTGCAGCACGGCAACGCCATCCTGTGGAGAGCAAGTGAAGTGCAGCAGGATGACGAAAGGACGCTGCCCCTGCAGCAGCTCCAGAAGCATCCAGTGGGACCGATCAGGGGGATAAAACACAGGAGTTCAGTGTCTAAACAGAGTGCTACTGGCTTTATTTGAGGATCACCCTGCTCCACATTTACTCAACAGGTTGGGTTTTGGGAAACATCCAGCATAGCCCTTGTATTCTGATGTAAAACATCCTCTTCTCCAGTTTGAGAATGAGGTGCGTTTTAACATCAAGAATTGGAAGTCTATTCATAAACATGAAATAGGATTCATCAGAAGTTTTAATAAAACCAGTATTGGCACTATCAAAACATAATTTGCAGCAACATGGGTTACTCATAATTTCCAAGTTGATTCATATTGTAAATATTTGTATGACACTTGATGTAAAATGTCTAAAATTAGAAAAGCTGAAAGTGTGGGGCCATTTCACACTTCTTGCAGTGAGTTCTGGATCCAGCCCTTCCTCAGTGCTCCTGATATTAGTATTGGCAGAGGGGTGTGCTTTCTGGGAGCCAATTCCCAAAGCCCACGGCCCCCCGCTGAGACGCTGTTACTAGCACTTACAGTAGATGGCGACAGATGTCTGAGGCAGGGGTGATAAGAGCCTCCCAGCATGGAGCCTTCCCTTTCAGAAATGCAGTCAAAACCTGTCTGGCTTTCTGGTTTCCGAGAAGAGTAGGAGGTCTTCTTTTGATCCCACCCTCACAGATGTAAAATATTTCCACAGAATCCTAATGTGGTCAGAGCCATGACAGACCAAAATAAACCGATCATTTCTATTTAAGACCTGGCAGCTCCTCAAAGAAAAATGATTAGAAGGCAGGTAGAAAATGGATGTTATTAAATTATTTTATTCCAAACACAGCTTCGTGTCCACGTTTTGCTAAAATATCATGAAGTGGGCCCTTTCTTAATGACAAATTCTACTATAGTCAATATTTTATATGAACAATGGATGAAATTCTTATGCATGTGACAGTGATGACCTGTAGAGAATTATTACTCAACTCTACATTTCCTTTCAGCTCTATGAAATGTTTTACAATCTTTTAACTCATTGTTTTGGTTGATAAACCTACAGCACATGGCTAGCTGGTGAACACACCGACGTGAAACATTTAGATTTAGAAGCTAAAACAGCCAATTATCTTTCTCATGCTCAAACCAGAGGTGGCCGAAAACACGGCTCCAAATGAACGTTAATATTTCTCCTAATACTACAAGTAACTGTTTGCTAACAAGTGAGTTAGCCTAGGTGATATATGTCAGTTTGTTTACTGAACTGTAAAATATCTTCTCCTTGTCAGTATTTAAGAAGACATGATTGAGAACAGCAGAAGTGGCCAACATTTTGCACCATTTGTCAGTATAAACATCAAAGTCTTCCTGACTACAGAACAAAGATGGTTTGGCAAGATCTTACTTTGTTGTGTTGTGTACAACAATCCAAACCCAGAGAGGTTCCTTGTCAGTGGAGATTTCCCTGCGTTGTCTAAATTGGCCCATCATATCTGAATCATTACATCATCCACAGTGGTTCCTCTCTGAGAGGGCATCTAGTGTTTCTGAATGGAAGAAAGGACGTTGTGCAAGTGCAGAGCATTTTATTCCCAAATGGAAAGTTTGCAAATAAATCCTGCATAAACTTTCATTTTGTTTTTATTTGGTCAGCAATGCTTTAGCTTTGACTGCTGGACCTTTACCCCTGCTAGAAATATGTGTAATAAATGTTTAAGAGTTTGGTTTAGCCATCTGATATAAATACTGTGTTTTACAGTATCTAAAGATACTGGCTTTCATAGTTATTGTCCACAGTCCTTTAGTGTGAGTAGTCAGGAGTTATGCCGTTGCAGGTGGAAGCAGTTATACAAAATATTTCCATGCAGAACTCTAAGTTACAATCAAAGTGCAGCAACCCTCGAGACCTCCCCCTGTCACCACCCTGCTGATTGTGGTGCTGACACACCGCGTGACACCGAGTTCACTGTTACTTTGTTTGTTTGACAGTCTCACAGGCTGCTCATTGCTCATTGTTCCTCCCACAGTGTCATTTGTCTTCCATAACACCACATTATGCTAATTCCTTGCTGCATGGATGCTGCAGTGCCAGACATCAGTGCTGTCGTTCTTTGGATTGACAGCAACAGAACATCGATGGGTTGTCATCTCCTGCAGAAACACAGGTTCCTTTCAGACACGCCGCTCTGTTTATGCGTCACTCTGAGATTTAAACATGACACACATCTCCCAACAGAAACCAAGAAAGATTAAGATTTTAAAAGGAGTAGAACTTCCAGTGTTTGTTTAAATTCACATTTTCTTATTAAACACATTAAGTGTATGTTTTATACCCAATGTGGCTTCTTCAAAAACTTCTTCAAAGGCTGTTTGAAATATTTTAAAAATGACCTTAACCCTGCCCTATACCTCTTACACAAAGCATGTCAGAATAGTCTCCAGCACCCCACGACCCAGAACCTAATAAACTGATGAGGCATTGTTATGTAAGTTGCACTAGTTCTGTCTTGGTACCCACGTTTACGGCATTTGAATGTAGTCAAGTGCCTACATGTGACTACTGTGGCTTGCAAAATGACAGGACAATCAAGCCCAGACGCTTTGTTGGTTTTATTTTACTGTTAGATAAAAACAAGTAGGATCACCCATAACACAATTACAATCAAAGGCCTGAAAAACAAAAGCACAATCAGGGATTGTGAGGAGAAATAAATCCCTATAAGTCTTTTGGACATAAAAGAGGTGTAACTTGTTTGGACAGTTTTTGTCTAATACAATTTTTATTTTAACATGACATTGTCAGATATGCAACATTGTTTTTATCTGTCTCATAAGTGTTGCTGTCCTGCCATTACCGCATTTGGAAGTCACACTGAATCCATTATCTGTTGGGAGATGTCAATTTCTATTTTACATTACTGCACCACAAGTGTTGATTTCAACAAAAACTATGAAGAAAATATTCACTGACCTCATTTACTTGACGAAAATAAAACAAAAACTTAATAAAAAGTAGCTTTTCAAAAGAAGAACCGTGATGAAATGCATCAGATTTTTCATCAACAAATAAAAACTAATCGATAATGTGAAAGACGGATGAGTTAATAACCTATTAACTGCCGTAAATAAGAAGCACCTTTCGTTCAGTAGTGTTATTCCTCTATCAGTAATGTTATCTGACCTGACAGAAAGAAACCAATTTGTGGACAAAGTTCATTGATAATGCATGAAGAAGTGGACATAAAGCAGCAACAAAACAGCTGTGACCCAACTCAAACATGTTAAAGGTGCAATGTGTAAGATATGGCCAGTATATTAGATAGTTCACATTATCAATATAGTGTGACAAAGAGACAGTTCTGACAGCACATACTCTCGGCTTAACAAAATGTCAAGAACACAAATATTCTTACACCTATTTTCCACACACCTTCTGAATTCTAGTTCCTCTTTTTTACTGAACTGAGATTTGCTTAACTGCCATGAAAACAAACTGCAAACAAAACAGTGTTGATTCATCGCACCACTGTTCTAACAATCCCCCAACTCTGGTTTTGGTCAAGATAAATCCACTTAGATATGAAAATATTCCGTCTCTACATGCTGTCACTGCTTAGAAGACATAACAAATATGTGACGAACATGGGGCTAACATTTCTAATAGACAGTGGTTCTCAAACTTTTTCTTGTCAAGGACCCAAATTACTGACACAAATTAGGCCACGGACAAGACTGATAAGATTTTGTCCCAGGATTTTGGATTTTTGATGTTTTATTCCAGAAAGTGTGGGAAGTCCATTCCAAAAAATAGACATTCATTCAGTCAATAAGTTACTTAGGGATGGAATTATGGTGAAAATAAATAATTCCCCTTTTTGATGGGGACTCCCTGGAACCCCCTCAAGAACCCCTGGGGGTCCCTGGACCCCACTTTGAGAACTATTGGACTAAATGTCTTTAGTTTGTGTTGACTAAAACTGGACTGAAATGAACAAAACTCTAATGACTAAAACTAAGGACAAAGACTAGACCTTAATTAAAATAAGGTGCCCAAATGAACACTGACCACTAGTGGTCCGAAACCCCACATGGTACCTTTTAAGTGTCATCGGCTTTCTAGCTGCTACGCTGAGGCCAACTTGCCATAGGCCAAACGAGTTATTATCATTTTCATCTCTGCTTGAATTTTTTTTCCTGATCTACATAATTTCCAAACAGACCTTAGAGCAGTGGAAGGTAATTTTGCAGCAGAACGTTGAAAACTTTTCATCATACTTTCTCCTGCTGCCCACGGGTTCATTCTCTGACTCAGAGTGTAGTCTTAGTATCAAGATCTAACCTCTCTCACACCCAGGATCATGGTGCACTAAATTTGCTTAAGTGGATTCAGACAGGTGCACTCATTTAATCTCCTTCTGACCCCAATTTCTTCATCTTAATGATGAATACACATCAGCTCCTACTAACTGTCAAATGACAGCTACAGTTGTTCATGTTTGAACTTTAAATAGGAGTTCATAACGTTTCATTTCTTACCTTGACAAACCTGCGTTTGTATGAGGTTTTTAATTGTTGGTAATGCGTCAGAAAAATGAGAATCTGAGTGCCATATTCACAACTTGGATGGCATTTTCTACAATTCCCATCTGAGGTGAAAGCTTCCTCAGTGTGATCATTGCCTAGCCTTGAGCTTGTATCAGACGCTTCATGGGTTCCAGCCAACACGCCCAGTCCCCCCCCCCAACCCAAAAATCTGTCACCACCAGCTGGAGTCATTACCCCAACTCTTCCCTGGGTAGGCGAGGGCCGCTCCTCCCTCATATCCTTGTAAGCCAGGGACAGATGTTCATTACAAGCCCACTTCCTCCCTCCAATATTATATCTATTAGCAATGGCTGCAGAGTTAGTAGAGTACAGAGATGCCTATTGTCTCTCATGACATTGGCATTGCTTCATATAGTAACAAGTGAATGGGATGAACGTGTTTAGCAGTCACCTGATGGCAGATCCTGGTTCAGAGCAATATGCTAAATGTAACTGAGATGATGGCTGACTGTGAAACGATGAGGCTCATTAACAGCCGATGGCCGTGGGTACTCCAGTCCAGTAAATTGATGATCAGGAGCTTTTTTTGGGAACATATCTACTTTGATACTTCCATAGCCAAGAGGCTGACTGCTAATTATCTAAATGACTCATCTAGTAAAAATCTCTGTGTAAATTAAGGAAACTTACCAAGAGAACATGAAATATTATAAATAGTCTATGTAAAGGGAAGTTTGTCAAACGTGTTGATCATGTGTTCACGTCATTTTCCAGTCACAACTATTCCCACTAATGTAGTCAGCTCTATTCTAGGGCTGGTCAGTAACCTTAAGCGTGCTCATTTGTAAAATGAGTCAGTATCAAGGGCGTCACTTTGTGGTGAAAAGTGGTGGGGACATTTAAGGGCTCAGAATAGAGTTGTGACAAAACACTTAGCTGATGAGAGGTGACAATGCAGAATATTGGGGTAATTAGTCACTAGTCACTGATGATACATATGATTGGGGGGGTCTGTAATGGTGGAAATGTCTTTATTCATATAAAGTGGGACACAAAATTCAGGTGGCAGGTGACAATTCAGAATATAAAATTATAATGGAATATAATGCAGGAATTAATTTCTTTTGGACAATGCAGATCTGTTTTTTCAATATTTACGTTGCATTGCTTGTTAATTTTCTCATAGCACTTACATTTGTTATTTAACATTTGTTGGTGCTATTTTTCACAACATTTTTAACAAATGCTTTCAAGAAGTGGTGGGGATGTGTCCCCATGCGTCCCCAGTGTAAATGACACCTATGCCTAGTATTAACATATTATTACGTTCCCTTTGGGAGAAATTCCACATCGCAGGAGAGTCAAAGCCCCAGGATTTGTATGAGCTGAAAAATCATACAAAACTAAACACAATTCCAATGAGCAGTGTCAAATGTTTTCCGTCCGGGAACTTATATTTCGGGTCGTGTGGATTAGTTAGTAAAATCCATTTTGGCATTAAAAAAACAAAAACATTCCTGGTTTGCTGGGGGAAGCCCATAGTAATGACACTCTACAATTTGTTGTTGGGAGTTTCCCTGACAGCCTTGCTACTTGCTCCAGGTGATGGGTGTAATTGCTGGTGTTTGAGACTGTATGGCGTGTCTTCAGCATGCTTTATTGGATGGTGATACTTTCCGGCTTAGTTAACTGTGAACATCAGCAGTCTTGTTTGGACTATGAGTCGTGTTAACCAAACTCAGTTTGGGACTCCATCAGCCCCAAACATATTGTTACCACGTTAATTTACAACAGCTCTTTCTCTTTAATGTTGTTATTGCTGTTGCTCTGTCGCTTTCAGTGCCAAACATGAAAACATTTTCTGTGATGAAGCTTGTCTCTGCCGTCTCCCGTGTGTTTAACTAACAAAATCAGCCTCATTGTGAGTTTTGTTCCTAAAAGACTGCCCTGTGATTGGTTCAATCTCTGTTTCTATAATTGGTTGTAAGAATGTTGTCAAGCTATGTAACTTATATAAAGTATATAGAAGGTTGAACTTTTCTGACGAAGCAAATGTTCTTATGCCACCAGTGTTATATTGCCCAGCCCTGCCCAACTTATAAATAGAGGGAAGCATGCTATAATCTTATGATAGACTTTAAAGTACCACAACTGTTGACCTCACACCTGTTACCTTGAAAATGTACATAAAAACAAGTTAATTATAGAGACATGGGCGAGATGAAGCAACTGGCCAATGTAATAACTTCCCTCTTCAAACTGAGTTGAAAGCGTGTAGATATAAATATGATGCTTTTTACAGTACAGATACAGAACAGTGCAGGGCCTCAAAGATTGGAATGAAAGACTTGAAGTCACAGGTTTGATAGTAAGGGGACACAGGCAGTCATGCTGTGTCCATATCACTCAGCAGGAGGATCCAGTGCACCAAAGGAGGGGACCCGAGGGTTTGGATGGGGCGGGTGCTCTTCTCCGCTCCAGAGAGAAGGCCCTTGTTCCTGGGCAGCTAATGAGAGCTGGCCTGCTGACAGAGGGCCCTCAGCTGGAGGAAGATGCTATTGTGTGTGTGGGAGCTCTACACCACAGAGGAGCCACTTCCTCTGACTAATGTTTCATTCAGAGCTCCCTGCACTGCCTGGCACTGCTCTGTCTATACACCATATATCAGATAATGCGGCAGAGCTCGTCACATCCATGTGTTGTAGGATGTATGCTTTGCAGAGTGTTTCTGTGCACCCATGTGGCAATTTTTTTCTTTCTTTGTGGGAATATGCGAGCATCTCTGCACGCGTGTCACCAGTTTATTTTCCATGCTGCCCTCTGTGTGTTTTTTATCTTCACGAGTGGGTGTTATAGCTCCACAGGGAGCATTCGCTCTATGAGTAGTGATTCCACTTGTCTTCACAGACAAACACTGTGAGACTCTGCGTTTAAAGTGGATATATT
>JAPMOB010190664.1:0-39502 GCA_029875015.1 Lepomis gibbosus
TGTGTGTGTGTGTGTGTGTGTGTGTGTGTGTGTGTGTGTGTGTGTGTGTGTGTGTGTGTGTGTGTGTGTGTGTGCAGTTCATTTATCCACACTGATCTGTGATACCTCTCCTTGGGAAACTCATAAAGGTCTGCAGGTATGGCTTGTTTCTTTGTGACACACAGAACACACACATGCACATACAAGCTGTATCCAAACTGAGACCAAAACACATCAAGGTTCACACATGATAAAGTTAGTGATGTCTCTAGGTGAAAAATTGTTTTATCTGACACACCTCATATTACAAATTTAATACACAGCCCATATTCACATGCCTGCTCAAAAATTGAGGGAACAGAATCATGTCAATTAAACTGCAGGGATATCAATCTGTCCAGGTAGGAAAGCAAAGGCAAACACCAAAATTGGCAGGTCCACCATTGGTGCCCCGTTCTCTTCACAGATGAGAGCAGGTTCATACTGAGGACATGTAACAGATGTGAAAGAGCCTGGAGGCACCATGGTGAGCGTTAACCTGCCTGCAGCATCATCCAACATGACCATTTTGGGGTCGCATTGACCTCCACATGCTGGCCAACGGTACCCTGACTGCCAGAGTGTGTCATTGCCTGGACTATGAAGGCATTGATCTCATGGACTGGCACTCGTGTGGCCTCACTGACACCCTGATCCAGGACTGGGAGGAGATTACCCAGGACACCAACCACAGTTTCATCCGGACCATGCCTAGACATTGTCAAAGGTGCATACAGGCACGTGGGGGCCGAAAACAGAAAACACTACTGAGTCACATTATGAGTTACTGTGATGAAATTCACGCATGTAGGATCAGATTTCGTTGTTTGGTTTCAAAAGATTTTGCAGTGTATATTGTCATAGGAGTGCAAAGCAATATCACGCAGGCACACATAACCAAATGCTCCATTCACTATTCAGTTACAGTCAATAGGGAGTACTTCACTTAATTCTTTAACTTCTCCCCTTCTTCCCACTGCTGTTACATGACACCCCCTCCTTCTCCTTTTTCTCCATCAGTCCCTCTCTGCGATAAATTTCACCATCTTTGCTATTGACCCATTAATCATAAATCCCCTTCCTGTACCTCTCTCTCTCTCTTGCTCTTCCTCTCCTTCATATTACACAATAGCCCAGACTTAATGTCAGAGGGCAGAAATGTTTAATGTGTGTGTGTGTGGGTGTGTATCTTCTACCCCAGCCTTTCCTGTGGCCCTGGGTCCCCACCCCAGGTTTCACCAGCGAGTTTGTCCAATGCCCTTTACGCAGACACATGCACACATACACACACTGGAACATACGACACACCCTTGCGTGCACATGAGCAGGAAGTGGCACATTAGCACGCACTAAAAGATACACTATTGCCTTTATGATTTTCTGCACAAACTCAATTCTGCTGCACGCACAGGCGCTGCCACTGAGGTACAGTTAACGCTCCAATAAGCGACAGGCCCACAGTATGTTCCATTTTAACAAGGACCTTGGTGAACATGGAACCTGCTACACATTTGTTCCAGAAAACAAGAAAACAAGGAGTCACACAGTACGTGCAGATCTAGTTCACTCTCCCTCTAATGGTTCCCCTGTGTGTTTTACATGTTTAAGATTGTTCAGACTCTGGGCCCCTTGTGTTTGCTTGAAAAATGGTGCAGCAAGTCAAGCAGTATTTGAAAGGTTGTATGATTATTACAACATTATAACCTATACAATGCTAATACAGGGTGAGTGGATCTGCGTATCCGTGACCATTATTCACCTTAACGAAAAAAAAAGGGGAACAATACAATTTTTCATATGTTTGTGCAGATCATGAATCACTGCTGTTTTAAAAGGCCAAACCATCACTAAAATAAAGCTTGACAGTTCATACTTGACCTAGAGACAGCAGTTAACAAAACAAACTCTGTTTGCTAATGAAGACCTTGTGAAGCAACAGAATTATCTATCACCCATCCCACACACACACACTCCACCCCCAGTCCTACTGCTTTTTTCTTGTGGGAATTTCCTGATTTTTTTATCAAGTCTAGTTGTAATTACAACAGAATTGTTCTCTGTGGTGATTTTAATATGCTCATTCATGTGCCCTTCAATGCCCCCGCAAATAATTTTAGAAGTAGTACAAACATATACAAATATACTGTACAAATTATTGCACTTCGGGGACAATAAAGTAACCTTGACCTTGACCTTGAACATGAACATGTATCCGGTCCGACCCACCTCCATGGCCACACTCTCAACCTTGGTTTTATGCTGGGACTCAACTTACCCTCCTTGGAAGTTTAGGACTTGCCTGTATATGATCACAAACTTATAATGTTCTTCTGTGAAATGCTGACAGCTATCAAACTGTCACTGTCAAACCCCAGCCAAAGCACACACAAATTTTAAATCAGCACAGTGTAGCAAAATTGTGTACACGGTTTAACTCAACTAACAAATCATTCCCAGTTGACTGTGATACAAATAACCTAGTTAATTTATTTAATTCTTCATGCTCTTCCACCTTAGATTTTATAGCCCCCCTGACAGCTAGACCTAACACAAGATCTGCTCTGCAGCTTTGGCTAAATGACACTATTAGAAAATGTAAACAGGAATGTAGAAAAGCCGAGCACAGATGGAAGAAATCTGGTCTCCAAATATACTTCATAGCTATGAAAAAGCTTTTAATCTCCTATAATACAGTGGTGAAAAACACTAGCACACACAATTTATCTTCTCTTATCACTACCAACAAACACAATCCTAGATTCCTCTTTCACACTGTTGATCTCTTAGTAAATCCTACTCCTCCCTCTGCTTTGGCTGACAGCGACGCTGATTGTGAAAAGGTCCTTGGTCATTTTATGACAAAGGTGGGAAAAATAAGATCTAGCATTAGCCCTCACCCTGCCTTTCTAGATGTGGATCACCCATCTCAGGATCATTGGAGCTACTTCTCCCCAACAAATTTATTGAACTCACTGAGACTCCGTCAAAGATGAGGCCATCCACCAACCCCTTGGATTTTATCCATACAAAGTTTTTATTCAAAATCATGGACAGTCTAGGTACCTATTTGCTCTTAATCATAAACAGCTCACTGTCATCTGGTTGTGTTCCAGATTATTTTAAATGTGCTTGTGTTCAACCAGTCCTAAAAAACCCGGCCTTGATCCCATCAACCTCGACCACTATCGCCCTATCCCTAAACTGCCTTTCATTTCCAAGGTTCTGGAAAAAAATGTTTCTAAGCAGCTCCTTAGTTATGAAGAGCGATGACAAGATTCCAGTCTGGTTTCCGCCCTCACCAAAGAACAGAGACTGCTCCCTTAAAAGTTACTTTAAATCCACCTTTCCTCCTGTTTAGTATGGTGTGCCCCAGGGATCAATTCTCTTACCTATTTTGTTTTCCATTTATATGCTCCCCCTGGGTGACATTATCCATCAATATGGTATTCCTTTCCAACTGACCTCTGTGAGCTGCATTTCCTCCAGGCTTGCCTGACTGTTGTCTGGATGTCAATAAACGTTTTACAACTCAACTCTAACAAAAAAGAAATCCTTGTAATTGGTCCCCAGCACACTGCTAATCAGATTATACCCTCTATTGGTCATTTGTCTACCTACATTACAGCTGTTGCGAGAAATCTGGGTGTTTTTTTGACAGTAATTTTTGCTTCAAATAACACAATGCTAAGCTTGTCCAATCATGCTTCTTTCACCTTAGAAATATTGCGAAAATAAAACTTAAATGCCAGAGATGCTGAAACTGTTATACATGTTTTCATTTTGTCTCACCTAGACTACTGCAGCAGTAGGGTCTAAATAAAAAAAATTCTGAACCGCCTACAATTAGTGCAGAACTCAGCTGCTAGATTATTAACCCAAACTAGGAAGTACAACCATATCACTCTGATTTTAGTCTCTTTAAATTGGCTCCCTGTCTGTTTTAGGATTGATTTTAAGTTCTTATTGATTACTTTTAAAGATCTTAATGGCCTGGCCCCAGAATGTATTCGTGACCTTTTAACCCCTTACGAATCTGTATACAGCCTGAGATACTCCAGCAGGGGTCTCCTGTGCATCCCTGAGGCCAGGCTAAAATCTAGAGGAGATGGAGCCTGTGCGGTTAGGGCCCCAAGCCTCTAGAAAGATCTGCCTGATGACATCAGGATCCCAGAGTCGGTGTCTCGGCTGAAAATGTATTTATTCCGAAAAGCCTTTTCTGATTTTATTTGATAGGCTAGCCCTTTTATTGTTTTATTTTCATTTTTATTTTTGCATGCTATATGTTATTTCATTAGTGTCTTTTAACTATTATGATTTGAAGTGTTTTTTATCTTCTGTGAAAAAACTTTGTACTCTGTTTGATAAGTGCTCTATAAATAAAGTTATTATTATTATTATATTAATTAGCAAATAATTTGACCATGAGCTTTGATTGGTTTGTCACAAATACAGATGATGAAATACCGTAAACAATGATGACAAGAGTAATGCCTGCACACTGACGCTTAGCCTACTAGTAAGTAGTAAGTAAGTTATTAATGAATTATTAATTATTATTCAGTATTAACATCATAGGTATATACAAATATATCAGCATTTTGAAAAAAACAGTTGTAAACTGCATGACAGGATGACAGGAAAAATTAACTTGAAATAAACCTCATAAAACTGTATATACCAAGACATTAATGCATATCAAAAAGCATTAATGGAAAAATCCAAATAAATGCATCATATTTTTCCTGTAAAGCAATAATTTGACAATTTTGAGAAATACTTTAAGTTAGATGACAATATTGATAGCCTAGGCTGCAACTCTCTGTCTGTCCGGTAAGCTAAATATGAAGCTGGATCCAGTCGGCTGAGCTTAGCATAAAAACTAGAGACAGGGGAAACAAGGTAGCCTGGCTCTAAAGAAAAATCCACCTTCCAGCACACCTAAACCTTACTAATTTTACATGTGAAAGGGGAGGTCAGTTAGCTTAGCTGGTGTTAGTTTAGTGTTTAAAGGTGCTGGTATGTGGATTTTTTTTAAACTTTTGAACAGAGCCAGGCTAGCTGTTTCCCCATGTTTCCACTCCTTGTGCTAGGCTAAGTTAGCAGACCACTGACTTTAGGTTCATATTTACTGTACAGAGATGAGAGTGGTACCAACATTAGAAATGTATGTTGTGGCAGACACTATAAGCTATCAACAAGCTGTAATTAACTAAACTGCCTTTACAGTAAAAAATTTGTTGTTTTTCATCAACAGTGTGGAGTCTATTTAGCTGGAGAAAGAACAGTATCTTACTGTGTGTGTTTGTTTGTGTGCATGTGCATGCGTATGTATGTGTGTGTGTGTGTGTGTGTGTGTGTGTGTGTTTGCATACACGCATAAATGTATATGTTATGGGTGTGTTTCCGTTGCTTGAGGACTTCCAGTGTCCCCAAGATAATGTGGAATTCATGATAGGAATGCCGCACAAGGGTTCCTTCCTGTCACCTGACTCCATCACTTCCTGTGTTGGGCTGTTGAACTTACTGCGTCTGAACCTCCAAGGAGAAGGGTGAGGCTGCACCTAGACCACGACTCAGGATCTCACAGTTTTTATGTCTTTGAGGTGATGGAGGAGATTTACTGCAGCCCCCTTGCTAGGTTTGAGCCAGTCTAATACAGATAACAACAAAGCTGATTGCCAAACAGAGGTGTTAGGCAAATGCCCAACATTTTAAAAAGATTTGATTGCAAACGGTTGAAATGCTGCCAACCGACTGCTAATGTTAGTCATTAGAAAATTAACTGGAGCAAATGAATGCGTGTTAGGGATTATAAACAAAGATGGATGCAAGAGAAAAGACAGAAGAAGGACCCATAAAGTAGAGAAGGGAAAGATGTAGAAACACAATAAGAGGCAATAAAGCCAAAGAAAGAAGAAAGAGAAAGAGAGAGGTGGTGGCAGGATCCATATGGGGCCTCTTGGTTTGGGCAGCAAGGGGAGACATGCCAGGTAATGGCTTCCAGACACACATATACACACACGCACACACACACACTAATTCAATTTGGAAATTTGACAGGACAGACTGAGTGTATGTGGATGTGTGTGTGTGTGTGTGTATATATACCAGAGGCCCTTTCTTTCACATACTCAAGAGGGCTGACTTCCTTTGCCAATTGGGAATGGGGCTGGCTTGTGTGTGTGTGCGTGTGTGTGGGTATGTGTGGATATGTGTGTGCGTGCAAGCACTGGAGGTTAATGTATGCTTTCAATCACAGCTCTAGTAGGGGGAAATCAGATCCCTGAGGCTTTGAGGTGGACCTCAAGATCCACACACACACACACAGTTAATATGTATCAAGCACAGTAATATCAAACTGATTTTCATTTTAGGAATAGTTTGACATTTTGGGAAATACGCTTATTTGCTTTCTTGCCGAGATTAAGATGAGAAGATCAATACCACTCTCATGTATGTAGGATAAAGCTACACCCAGCTGCCCGTTCGCTGGAATCAAGAGGGAAACAGCTAGCCCGCTCTGTCCAAAGTTAACATTATGAATTAAGTTTATTATTTGTTTTAGGTTAATCAAACACACATGACTGCTTCCTACTTTTGTCTGCAAAGTTAGAAAGTTGTAAATAAATGTTGTGAAAAGGTTAAGGGAGCTGCTAAATTAACAAAGAAAGGAAAGTTAAAAAGACAAAGAAGTGGAAGGAGACAAGGAGAACAAGATGAAAAGAAGAAGACAGGAAGAGATGATTAAACTGAGGAAGGATACGTGTGGAGGAGTGGGAGGGTAAAAAAGGACAAGATGACTTAACTGGGATACACCCCCTGCTCAGGAATACTCTCCAACATACACACACAGACTAATTTCCCAGTAAGGTATATCGCCCAGCATTCCCCCACTATGTGCTGTCACAGCCCTCCCACTCCTGCAACTCGAGTATGTGTGTGCATGAGTGTATGTGTGTGTCACCACTTTTCCCTGACATTCCTGTGCAGAGCGGAGAGGCGGTGAGCTCAGCTGCAGAGAGATAGAACTGCAAATCCAACTTAGAACCTCAATAGGAAAAGCTGGGATTTCCTCAGCAGAAGAAGAACAAGAGAAAAATTGTCTTTTGTCCTTTTCCCCATCTAATACGTCTCACTGTGAGCGTAAAATAGTCCATTGCAGAACCTCTGTTACAGTGAGCTTTTCTAAATAGGGAATTCCAATTTTGGGAAATCTGCCTGCACATCGTCTGGGAAGTCTTACGTTTTTAACAAGGGTATTTGTAGAAAAGCATCCTCTTGTATCCTTCTGTTCCTCTCCTCTCCATCTCCGTCCCAGGAGGCGGGTTCCAAACTTTGGACTGCCGAACTCCAGAGTTTGGGATTACTTTTGGATAGGCAAAAAAGGACAAGGGCATCGTGTTGCAACAGCATACAAAGAGGTGAGTTAACATTCAAAGAAAATAACTCCATTTATAATTGTTGCTGACCTGTCGCTCCTGTTGCTGTGGAGGTTGAATGCACTTTTTATAAACTGGTCTGCCAAATGTTGAACTTCAAGCTTCTGAACCATAAACTTGCTATGATAATGAGCACCACTAAAGCCTGTCTTGCCAGTAATTTTTAAATCTCCACATACTCCTGAACTCTATTGTTAATGGAGCATAAAAGTGGAGTGTGTTGCACAATCAGCCCCTAACAACTCAGGAGAGTTAGAGTCGCAAGTTCTGCTGATCCCCTGCCAGATCTCAGTCGTGCGTCTGAGAACGAGAGAAAGAAAGAAAAGCAGGGGCAGGAGGAGTGTAAATCATCCGCTACACATCGATCTTGAAGAGATGACGGGATGAGAGAGAAAAGGCAGGAAATAGGAAAGGAAAAAGTATGTGCAAGGGGGGATGAAGGGGAGAGATGTGGAGTCTCATCCCCTCTCTGGTTTAATCGTCAAATAGCAAGGATAGTTGAGAAAACGCCGATGGTGCACACATGCACAAGCACATATTAAATTCATTTGTTTCAGGCACATGCTTGAGTAAATGCACGCAGTTGTTGCACGTGTGTATAGGCAAAGAAAGGACGTCGGACTAACGCAATCACACACATGCAAGCACGCACATGCACTCACAGAAAGAGATTTAAACAAACACATCTTTGTTCCATTGCACTCATCTGTTAAGTTTGCTCTTGGCTTAAATCACAGACTGATCAAATGATTCCCAGTGCCGCAATACGACACACACACACAAAGTAGATGCATGTGCAGAAGGACATATGTTCAACATAGAGAGAACTCACTACTTCATTAATATTAAACACTCATTTACACTGTAGAAAGGGTAGACACATGTTTTTCTCTCACGTTTCATGCACATACACCTACCGAATCTCTCGTCTTCTGTCACATCTGTGCTTGTGATCACAAAATAGCCTATGTCAGTTCTAAATGTGGATCAGTCTTTTGGATGATTGCACAATAATCCATCATCGTTTCTCTCACGTGTCCACATCTTGTCTGTTTAAACCAGACAAAATGTTGGCTCAGTCATGTAGCATTTACATCTATGGTATTTGGCAGACAGTGTGGTTCATAAACTTACACAAGAAAGCCTCCCTGTGTACCAGCAATGCGTTGATTGTTATAGAAGCTGGGAGCTCAAACTTCAAGTGTGCTGTCACAGCTGCTATGAAAGATGATTCGGGTGTGTCTTTTTCACTTCCCGTCCTTGGCTGATGAATATCTTTGTCCCAAAATACTCCATGTTCACCAGTGTACTATAATTCTATCATGTCAATTTCTCTGAGGTCTGAAATCTCACTGTAAAAGCCTAACAAAATAACAATAATTAAAGAGGTGGTATTATGCTTTTTGTCTTTTTCCCTCTCCTTTATTGAGTTATAGATCTTTTTTGTGCATGTAATAGGTTTGCAAAGTGAAAAAGCCAAAAGTCCAGTCCAAAGGCTGGTCCCATCTCCCACAGAAAACTCTGCTCTGAACTGCTTGAAAATAGCTTGTTTGCAGTCCAGCCACTTCACTTTCATTCTTGTGACGACACAGGGATGAAAGCCAAATGCGCATCATATAACGCTCTCCAATCAGCTAGTCCGACACGCCCTCAAAAACACCGGCTGAAAAACACTGAGCTGCAGCACACACCCCTCCTCTTTCTTCCAAACACTAGCTACCCTCCAGGCAGTCAGTGGAAATAAAGTTGTTACTGCGATGTAGAGACAGAGCTCAGTCAAAACTTTATGGATAAAACATACATTTATTACAGATTAATAACTCACCACTCCAGTCTATGTTGCATAGCTGATCGGCAACTTGTACAGCTGAACCAAAGCCCTGTTTACCAGCTTCTCACTGACCCGACCTTCTCTGTTTCTGATTGGCTAGTAGTCCTTAATTAGGAACTGTGCATGTGCAACTCTCAACACAGATCATTTAGATACAAGATGCAGGGTGAAAAGAGGAGCTGCAGCAATGTGCAGGATGACAAAAATATGGTGGTTTTTTTTAATTAAACCATGTAAACCTGTTCTGGTACAACGCTAAAGGATTTTTAACCTGAAAATGAGCATAATACCACCTATTTAATTAGTGGCCTAATTTTTGATTTTTACTATTATTGATTAATATTATTATTTATCATGTAGACAATAGTGAGTGGGTGAACAAGGGAGCGACAATCATCCTTCTCTAACCACTGAGCTATCGCTGTCCCCATCTTATTGTGCTTGTATATGTTCTGTATAAGATGATTGGCATTAGCATCTATTTGTCCTCCCCCATTAGAATTCATTACTTAAAGCTGCGCTATTTTACATTTTCATGAACAGAAAATGATCACTGGACTCTGCAGTTCCACTCAGCTCTATGGAGCGTTTTAGGGCGTACTCACACTAGGCAGTCAGTACCATGTCCAAGCTCATTTAACCCCTGAGGTCCAGTTCATTTGACTAGTGTGATCAGTGTGTATCGTTCCCGGGCACTGAACTGTGCCTAATTAAATTTCTATTACAATGTAATTCTACATAACAGTTCGTCACAAAAAAAACTGCTCAATGCCACAGACATGACAAAGTGGGGGCCCATAAAGCAGTGTTTTTCTCATTAATTATTCCAAATGCAACATGGTGATGTTGGTGTGTTTCTCTGCAGACCCTGGCTCCTGTAAAGATGGCTGACGTGGTGCAGCCCGACCCCAACAGCCTGCAGATACCCAGTGAGACACACATAAAGTTTATACACATGCTTCATTACTGTGTTAGCCTGGTCAAAATGAATCCCTTCTGTCTCTTTATCTTTTGGAGAGCGAACACACTGACCTTTCCATGCCCCCCTCCCACTCTGGATTATTACTTAAATCATTTTCCAGTAACATTCCTGTCATTCCAGCTCATTACAAATATTCAATCAACATCACTTGCATCTAGAGAGCTTACAATGAGTTGTTTTCTGCATGTGTGACAGGCTGTGTTTCGCTTCAAGCACAGATTTCTTTGGCTAGTCCGTTCATTTTCCAGTGGAGTATGTGTGGCACTTTTCCAATGCTGAAACTTAGTCAGTTAGTCACCACTTTCTCTTCTCTTCTCCTTCTAATTCCCAGGTGATAATTTATCAGCACCTTCGTCACCTGCCACAGCGAGAAATGACTGCAGCATCACACCCCTCACACCCTCACCCTCGCCGGTAACTAAGCACACACATTCACCACAGATACTCCCACACACCCCATCCTCTTTCTACTTATTTTCTTAATATAGAGCTCTTAAACACTGGCCTGTACACCCACATCCACTTCTTGCTATTATGAGGAGTTTATACACTTACACTCACAGTTTAAAGTTAAGTATAGACTATGAACAAGTGCCCAATAAAGACCACAATCTGAGGTAAAGAAATATATACACTTTGGCGCTAAATCTCACAAGTACCCTACTAAAGGAGGAGGAAAAAAAGAAAGAGTCGTCAGTGGAAAACTTTCTACACATTTCCACTAGATAAACTAGTTATTACTGAAATGTAAGAAACACTGGTTTAAATACTGCCATAAAGAAATGATAGTGCACATTCGCTCATTCACTTATATATTTAGATATATATAAGTTATAAACGTTACTCACAATGACGATGCTAACATGCTGATGTTTAGTAGGTACAATGTTTTTTATGTTCACATCTTAGTTTAGTGAGTTACCATGCTAATATCAGCACTAAACAGCTGAGGATAGTGGGAATATATGTTTTGATGATATTGGACAAGTAATCCAGCTACTAAAGAACAGGAAGGTGATGAAAAGGAGGTGAATGAGGAGTTCTTATGCTTTAAATACCAGTTTCAAATGTCCATCACTCTGGGGCCTGATTACTCGTCTTTCTCAGAGGGTGGAGGTCAGACCCAGGATGTCCTGTCCGTTCTTGGTTGTCGTGGCAATAGACTTTGGGACGACCTCCAGTGGCTACGCGTTCAGCTTCACACAGGACTCAGAGGCCATACACATGATGAAGTAAGCACCTGAGCTTGTTGTCTGTGATTCTATTCTGTTCTATTATTTTCTACCCGTGGCATCTTTTTCCATCAATCCATGCAGGCGCTGGGAGGGCGGCGACCCTGGAGTGGCCAATCAGAAAAGCCCGACATGTCTGCTGCTGACACCTGATTTGCGGTTCCACAGTTTTGGGTTTGCAGCACGGGACTTCTACCACGATCTGGACCCAGAGGAATCCAGGCACTGGCTCTACTTTGATAAATTCAAGATGAAGATCCACAGCACAAGTGTAAGAGAGATCAGGAAAATGAGATGCTAAAGGTGGAATAGAAAAATTGTAGTGACAGAAAGTGAATTTTACATAATATGGCCAGATACAAATGCTCATATTACACATTTAGATCAATGTATTAGTCACGAGAAGTACAAGGTAGCCAGTGAAAACAGTTGTCAATGACCCTGGTGGATCTTATTAAGGTCTGAGATAATGACCCTGATGATATCATAGTGATGTCATTAGGGTTGTCACAGCTTAGACTTGAGACTTAAAAATTAAGTTGTGTGTTCAATTGGAGAGACATGGCCGTTACCAGCCAACACTATCAAGTGACATTGTGGGAAGATGAATCCTAAATTGCTTGATTGCCCCTTTAAGGCTTTGAGCATCAGAAAGATTACTTATTCTTGCAGCATTGTTTCAGCAGTTGCGATTGTGTTTGCTACAGGACCTCACCTTGGAGACGGAGCTTGAGGCGGTCAACGGTCGCCGGGTCAGGGCCATCGAGGTGTTTGCTCATGCCCTGCACTTCTTCAGGGAACACGCTCTAAAGGTGCACTTTAGTTTATAATTTATAACAGTTTATTACAGTTTATAATTGCAGCATGGTGCCCCATGGTAGACATGTTCACACACTGTTGACGTGTGTGATTTTCTCTATATTTGCTTCGATGGAAGGTCATATCTTAAGCTCGATATTTAAGCTTTTACCAAAGAAAGTGTTTAATTGATCCTTTTTTTTAGGATGTGAAGGACCAGTCGTCGTCAGTGCCAGAGGGAGAGGAGATCAGATGGGTAATCACCGTCCCCGCTGTGTGGAGACAACCTGCCAAACAGTTCATGAGAGAGGCTGCATACTTGGTAAGTACACAAACACACACACACACACACACACAGTTAATGTCCATCTATGCATAGAGCAATCGATATGACTGGCTGACAGAGGCTACAAACGTAACCAAAAAACAAACCTCTTAATGTAAACCACCTTTGCTGATACATAATGTCTACATGCGCTGTCCACTGAAAGTCATATTTGATCATTTTCTTTTGTTGCTTGATGTGTTGAGAACAAACATTTTGGGCAACATTTTTATGTGTATATTGCAGATTTAACTGATTGTGGTGTAATTTTCTTTTTTTATTTCCTTTGCTATTTTTTGTGCGTCTTTATCTTGCCTTTTCATCTGCACTGCTGTGTTACCTAATTTCTCCCCTGGGAATCTTTTCTTAAAAAGATAAAAACCCACCATCTGTTACCAAAACACATTTTCATTAAGTTTAAAACACGGCTGTTTATCATCGTACATGAAAAGTTGACATTTTCCATACACAAGGCTTTGATGATTGTCCAAAGTGAAGTCACCACTGCCTAGTATCTAAGTATCTAACTTGAGTTACAATACTTCCACATTTTATAACTACAACTTTTCTAAATCAGCGGACTGTGTCCACAGACCAGACTTTTCTTCTATTTAAGATAGACACACACACCGAGGAAGACTGAGTGATTGTGTGTGTGTGTGTGTGTGTGTGAGAGAGAGAGAGAGAGAGAGAAAGATAGAGAAAGAGAGGAAGAAAAACAGGGAGATGGAAAAAGGCGTATGAACCATGAGATAAAGGCTTGATTAATTTTCCCATGGAAGATCACTTACACACACACACACATATATATATATATATATATACTGTTCTCCCTGTATACAGTAGCTTCTCACCAACACACACACCTCTGCTCAGTGTGTTGTACTGTACACAATGACTTGTAGGAAGTGTGCGTACATGGACAGGAATGCAGGGAGTCCTACCACAATACACATCAATCAGATCTATTATCTGCCCTTTACCCGCCGGGGCACATACATAAATACATACTTTCATATGAACATTCACATATATCCACACACACCCTGCGCTGGCTCCTAGCTTGAGGTTGTCGGGGCGTGTATGCTATGCTTCCTGCTAGTGATGATGTCATCAGAGGTGAACAATGAGGGAGACTGGCGTACAAACACAGGAAGTGCTGTCCAGACCCCCGCCCTGTGCACACACACACTCATTCACACACATACACATCATTTTAGCAACTCAGCTCTACACCCAATACAACGTGAATAATGCTTATACCAACGCTCCCCTCCTAGTGGCACTTAGCATAGGTATATCACCAAAGCAGAATCTCCATGTATGTAGATTTCTGAGAGCAGTTTAATTTTCAAACACTAGTATGTGTAACTTTCTCAGTCTTATTTCTTTCTTGTGTTCAGCTCCCTACGCGTCTCATTACAACCAAGATCTTTCCAGAATAATAAACTTCTGCTTGTAAATGTTTCAGTCTCTCTTCTCTCCTCCAGGCCGGTCTGGTGTCTCCTGACTGTCCAGAGCAGCTCCTCATCGCTCTGGAACCCGAAGCTGCGTCCATTTATTGCCGTAAACTCCGCCTCCACCAGGTGATTGACCTGAGTTTACAGCCAATCACAAATGGCCCTGACATGGAAGGGTCCCGGCCCTTCGACTCCAGCTTCAGACAAGGTAGTGAAGAGAGTGAGAGTGTGTGTGTGTCTTCTTGTAAGACTTTGCCATTAGCATAGGCATGAAACCACACTTTGTTCCTGGAAATGTTGTTGTTTCATTTCACTTGGGAATTGGGTTTTTTTTTTTTGCGAAGGCTGAACTGCGTTTGTGTGTGTGTGAAAAAAACAGGGAGCACCGAGGGTAAAGAGCTGACTTCAGATACTGCTTGTGGTTTTGCCTCAAATTACTCTGCAGTATGTGTGTGTGTGTGTGTGTGTGTGAGGTTGTATGACTTTGCAATTGTGTATTCGTGTGTGGGATTACTTACTTTTTGTATGAAAACATACAGCAATTGTGAATTGTTCTATATCTTATATGTATTTTGTGGAAATATGACTTTCAGTTCACTCTTGTGAAGTGGGATACGTTATTTTGGGTTTCCAGGTTTCATTTTACGTCACTGTAAACAATATTGGGTGAAAGATGAGAGGCTGCATTACTAAATATCTTGTTCTTTGATAAATAGTCAAAGGTGCAAACCTATGCACATAAAAATGCACATAAGGGGCAAAGTTAACTATGACTCCAAGTGTGCAATGGGCTTAAAAGTCTGTTGTGAGTGGAACTAAATGGGAGCTGAGGCTAAAATACCTCATACTACATTCAGTTCACTTCCACAGTCACAGAGATCTGTTCACAGCTGCATTGACAAAATATTAGCTTTCATTTAAAGTTGGGTCTCTGTTTTAGTTTCCTCTTTTAAATTAAAGTTCCGGCCAGAAAACCAAAACAATGAGCTGAAAGATGCTAAAACGCTCCATATAGCTGAGAAGAACTGCAGTTTCCACACTGTGGGTTTTGGTTACAAGCAACTTCTTTCAAATTAGAAATAGTCATTTGACCTACTGTTTAGATAAAAATATTGAATAGTGCAGCTTTAAAAGAAAACCTTCTCAAATGAGAAAAATACTTCCAGCAAATCTGTTTACTTTGGCACTCGGTAGTGTGTGAATCAAAAAAGCTTCCATTGGTGTGTAACTTTCCAATATTAAAGGACAAAAAAAACAACAAAAATATAACTAACAAATCAACATTAAAGCTGCACTGAAAACATTTGTGTTTGCAACAGCTACAGGAAAATGCTACTAAAAAGCAACAAAGGAACAAAGACTAATATCAGACTGGGAAAAAACAGACTGATGCATAACTCAGCGAGCAAACATGCCGTGCAAAATCCCCTGCACAGGCCCACTTATACATATGCACTCAGTAGCCCGCACACACAAAGAACATCCACACACACAACTGACACAAAAAGACACACACTAAACACAGGACATTGTAATTGGAACAAGGTGCAGTGAGACTATGATCTCACCCCCTCCAGGCCTGTCATTTTCCCTCTCCTTCACTCACATTCATTTTTCTTCCCTTTCCACCCTGTGTTTCTAGCATTTGTGCTCCCTCTCCAGCTTTCTCTCGCCAGGTCGTACACTCTGCAGACACAAACCACCGCACAAATACACATACACACACTTGGCATCACGGTGATGGTTTTTACTATCTTTAGCTTTTTCTTCCACCTCATTTCGTTTCCAAAGATAGCACAGGGGAGTCATTAACACACACACACACACACACACACACACACACATATATATATTTTCTTTTCTGCTGTTTAAAATAGTTGTAAATGATTTCCAGACTTGTATCTTATTCATCACCCCCATACTAAGACCCACACACACACACACATACACACACACACACACACACATACATTACCTCCTGCGTCATCCAGGGCCTTAAAACAACTGTACTTGTAGTTGCTTTCACGGCAATGTAATCATTGTTGCTTAATAAGTCTAGTCGCTTTTCTTATCCTGCCACAAATCTGTTTTACCCCTCTGTTATTCTAACATCGTCTTTTGGTTTCTTTGAGCTGCAACACTTTCTCATCTTAAAGCCATTATGTCTCATTTTGTGGGTTCACTTTGCACGTATGGAGGCATCTAAGTGTATCTGCTCTGTCAAACAGGCTGTCAGGTATTTTGCATTTCTGCCAGCTGTGTTTGAGTGTGCTCTGTTTTTATTGGCCCCCGTCCACACTCTGGACCTGGCAGTCGGGTGGTTTACACGTCGAGAGCGAGGAGTAAGTTGAAATTTGAGAGCGTTCTTCATTTCCAACAAATTGCTCCTGTCATGCCAAAACATTGTGATTATATATTGTTTAAACCTCGCGATTGGGAATGTAACCTACATAATAGCATTGGATTGAAAGTGAGAATGTTTATGTTTTTGCTGGAGCCAGTTTGGATTGAGCATTAGTGCACCGAAAGCTTAAGTGTGTGATTCTACAGGGGGCTTATACAGAAGGACTAAAATGTTTGAATGCAGCAAAGCAGCGCAAGGTGGTGAAAGGTGGTGATGACTCTTGGCGCTCACAGCTGGAGAGAGTTCATAAAATTTCTTGTTGAATTATTTTCTTTAGAAAAGGGAGGCCTAGAGCAATATTTCAGCGGGACAAGAACTCCTACTTGTGAAATGAGTCTCCAAAAAAATACATGATCACATCATCCCTCACTGGCCATAAAGAAAGAAAGATGCCAATCAAAACTGTTGTACTACATCGACTTCTTGTTTTCTAATCAAACTTAACAAAGTAAGGTACAATTTCACCTTGCTCCCTGTACCTGTACGTTGAACATTATCTTTTGCCTCACTCTAACTGATTGAACTGTTTTAATAATGTACGTATGCACCAGAGAACAAATCCAAATATGAAAGGGTTTAAAACAAAGGTGAGTTGTGTACCTGTGTGTATTTAGCTTTGTGTGTGTGTTTTATTGCAGCGAGGGAGCAGCTGAGGCGATCCAGACACAGCAGGACCTTCCTGGTGGAGAGTGGAACCGGAGAGCTGTGGTCAGAGCTACAGACTGGTACGTGTCTGTGTGCCTGTGTGTGTGTGTTTGAGAGAGACAGACAGAGCCCAGATGTCTGAGATATTGATGATTTTGACTTTTAACCCAGCAGGCTGACGATGAGGAGCAGACACACCTACTTTGAAATTTCTACTAGCCCTCACCTTCTGATTTCTCCCTGCTGCATATAATCACCTCCCTCCGCTGTTTAGATTGGTGTATTGAAAAAACAAATTTCATCCCTGCTTTGGTTACAACCGGGGATGTGAGATTTTGAGAATGAAGTCTTCATATTTTAACAAAGGATAAAGGATAAACCAGGAGAAAGTCATAATTTGAGGGAAGTCATAATTTTAAAAGGATGGGGTTTTAATATTTTAAGAAAAAAATTTAATATTCTTGAATATGGCTGAATATGTATTGACACTCAAACTCACCCAGTTCTCCGCTTTTAAACAGTTTGTTTTTTCTGTTGAGCCGTGACGACAGTCTGAGGAGGCACGCGCCCCTGCTGAACCTTTCTGCTCCCTTTCCTGTCCACACACACACACACACACACACACACACAGGAAGGACCCAGCCCATGGGACTCTCTGCCTCTGGACTGTAAACAAACCAAAGGAATACAAACCCTGTGTCATCCTCCTCTTGCGTCTTCTTCTCTCACCCTTTCCTACATTTGTAACGTTTTGTTGCTCACACTTCTCTCACTATTATACTAGTTCTAGCTCTCTTGTGTTTAGGGTGTGGCTGGCTAAACTCGGGGTAACATCGGCAAAATCAGCTCTTATCACTGCATATATCATGAACACACACACACACGCAAACACACACACACGCAGAGGGAGCGCAGCAATCACAGATGCCGGGAGAGGTTGTTTATGTTTGAGGGTCCGCTGGTAAAGATTGTTTCACGGGAAACACACACACACACACACATACAAACTGGAAACATGACATTTAGACATTCCACAAAACACATTATCATCCACAGTGTACGTCTACAAATTTAGGAGAAACATCATGTTCTTGCAGTATTGTGTAAAATATTTCCTGGCTCTGAATTCAAAGCATTTTTCTCATTTATCAAAAGTAACAGCTTTTTTTAAAAATGCTAAATGTTTCTAAGACAATGCAGGTGTTAGATGTGTGTGTGTTTGTGCACTCTTTGTGCAGGTGACAGGTATATAGTTGCAGACTGCGGAGGAGGAACAGTTGACCTGACAGTCCATCAGATCGAGCAGCCACAGGGAACCCTTAAAGAGCTCTACAAGGCTTCAGGTACAAACTTTCACAATCTGCCACAACACAAAAATAACCAAGTTGCCAACAGTTTTCAAAGTTGTATTTTTTTCTTCCAGGCGGCCCCTACGGCGCCGTTGGCGTAGACCTGGCCTTCGAAGCTATGCTCTGCCAGATCTTCGGTGAAGATTTCATCCAGAGCTTCAAAGCCAAGCGGCCGGCGGCCTGGGTGGACCTCACCATCGCATTTGAGGCAAGGAAACGGACGGCGGCGCCAGGCAGGGCCAACGCCCTCAACATCTCCCTGCCCTTCTCTTTCATTGACTTCTACAAGAGACACAGGGGGCAGAGCGTGGAGGCCGCCCTGAGGAGAAGCAAGTGAGTGTGGGTTGGGAGGTGTGTGTGTGTGTTTGTGTGAGAGAGAAGTTTGATTAAGTAACGGATTGATTTAGTGTTTTTATAAAAAGTATAAACGCAAACTCTCTCCTCTGTGTGTGTGTCAGCATGAACATCGTGAGGTGGTCGTCCCAGGGGATGCTGCGGCTGACACAGGAAGCCATGAATGAGCTCTTCCAGCCCACTATCATCAATATTGTCAAACACATTGGTGAGAGAACACATGTACAGACTTCAGGGCTGGGCACAGGGACATGCATATTAGCAGTATATACACAATATAAACAGCAGGCACTTCAAAAGAATAACCACCTCTTTTCTCTTCTTTCCTTTTCCCATTATTTGGTTGAATTTTGTAAAAAAAAAAAAAAAAACTTAATGTACCAGATGAGGGAGGTGCTGCAGAAATAAGAATATAATCCAAAGCAACTCTAAAACACGAAGGTTTATGGGTCTAAGGAGATGCCAACCAACAAGTTTGTCAAACTTAAAGTAGTGTAGTTGTTTAGTTCTTTCTGGCCACTTGAGGGCAACATGTGATTATCGCCTTGTGCGTGTTGACATATTAGCACCTTTTAAACTTGTTAGCAAACAGTTGCTTATTTACAGATCCAGCACCATTAGCAATCGTTTGGGGTCATCTCTCTGACAATCTGAAAGTCCATATGTGACTTTCCTTTTAGCTCTGTTTTGGTCGCCACCAACTCTTAAAGATAATATCAACTGTCAACTGTCCAAGACAAGACAGTAAAGTTGCGGGCCCTAAAACCAAAACAATGAGCTGAAAGAGGCTGAAACCTTTGGTACAGATGAGCAAAACTGTGGAGAAGGGTGATGATTTTGGATCACTACGAGTGAGTCATTTCACATTACAGTCATTTGATCCATTGTTAATATAAAAACTTTGCTTAGTGTAGCTTTAACTCAGAGATGGAAACTGGGTTTGTTTTAGCTCCAAACCTCTGACCCCACAGCATGAGGAATTGCCGAAACTGTCTGTCACTTAGCTCAGTTGTTCTCTAAGTGGGGTCCTGGGACCCCCAGGGTACTTGAGGGGGTTCCAGTTTGTACCCAGCATGAGGGGAGATAATTTATTTTCAATATGATTCCATCCATCCTAATGCTGACATTGGGCAGAAAAATGGAGGGTGCCTGGTTTAAATCAGTCACGTTCCAGTGGTACATTCAAAACCCAAGGCGCTGGTTTTGTAGCATTTAGCTCTGCTGGCCTTGGGTCATCATAAAACCAAGAGTGGCAGAGGCAGGAATGGGTGTCACATGTATCAAATCGAAGACATACCATGTGTAGCTGATGGAAAGGAAGAAGGAATCAGTACTCCACGGTGAAACATCAGTCACGGTACACGGACTGTACTTCTCCTGCAGATCCTCAGTTTCTATATTCACTGATTTTCGTCCTTAATTTCTCACACGAACACAAGAACACACTTTGGTCAAACACTCCGATGAAGCGAAATTATTTTCAAGATCTTCCACGTTTTTCTCCACGGACAGAGGAGCTGATGGCAAAGCCAGAGGTGCAAGGCGTGCGTTTCCTCTTCCTGGTTGGTGGTTTTGCAGAGTCCCCCATGCTGCAGAAAGCAGTCCAGAAAGCAGTTGGGCGGACGTGTCGCATCATCATCCCCCACGATGTTGGACTGACCATACTGAAGGGTGCTGTGCTCTTCGGGCTGGACCCCACTGTGGTGAGTGCTCAGGAATACCTTGTTAGTAGCGGGGTAGCTTTTTCAAACATCTTGTAACGCGCTCTCTCTTATAGGTGAGAGTGCGTCGATGCCCGCTGACCTATGGCGTTGGAGTCTTGAACCGGTTTGTGGAGGGACGCCACCCTCGCGACAAACTCATCATCAAGGATGGTCGCGAGTGGTGCACCGACATCCTCGACCGCTTCGTCTCCGTCGACCAGTCGGTGGCTCTGGGCGAGGTCGTGAGGCGGAGCTACACGCCTGCTCGTCTGGGCCAGCGAAAGATCATCATCAACATCTACTGCAGCTCGACGGACGACGTCAAGTACATCTCCGATCCCGGAGTCAGGAAGTGTGGGACGGTAACTTTAGACCTGCCGGAACCGTTACCACTGCCGGGCGCAGTAGGAGGCGCAGCAGCAAGAGGCCCAGAGCGGAGAGAGATCCGAGCGACCATGCAGTTTGGAGACACAGAGATCAAAGTCACCGCCGTTGACATCATGTCTAACCGCTCCGTCCGGGCTTCCATAGACTTCCTGTCTAACTGAGGAGGAGCAGGAAGTGCAGACGAGGAACAGGAATGATCATAGTTTTAGCAAAAGCGGTACTGTGGGAGTGGGCGAAGTGTTTTTTGTTGTTTTTTTTTAAACAGGAAATTTGCATTAGCTCATTAAAGAAGGAGGATTTTTTTAAAGCTCCCCAGCCCTCACAAACTCAAGAGAAGTGTCAGTATCTCGAGGAAAGGGCAGGGTGCCTTCTCTGCACAGAAAAGAAGACATGAATTTGTCTGGCTTCAGAGAAACAGTTGTATGAACTCTGTGAAAACTAATGCAAGCTGGTGGCCGAATGCAACGAACAGATACCTTCTAATAATTAAACCTGTCCAAGGAGTATTTCAACTTCTGCAGAAAGTTCATACATTAGCTAGAAAGACTCTACGTAAATACAATGCGAAGACATTTCCCTCACATAATGAGTTACGCAGGGATATCTCGCAAGTTCTGGTCTGATACCTCATTTATATCCCATTTCACTATCCACACGAGCTATTGACACAACTACCGGGACTGCAGCTTTGTTTCTCTGAATATGATTTTGCGCCCCTTAGTGGTGAACAGACTGAACTACAAGCTGATGAGCCTTATGGAGGGGGAAAAAAGCTACCTGAATGTATCAAAACATCACTTAAGGGTCCTTTACTGGGAAGGACTGTGGCATTGGCGAATAATCTGCATGTTTCATATAAAGTAGGTCACCATTCACTCTCAGGTGTTGTGTCAGTAAGAGCTTTATCTGTATAACGCGTTATTTTCCCAGATTATAATTACCTGATCCGATAGGAGAAGCTTCACTCAAGGTTCACTTACTAGCCTGGAGGAAGAAAGTGGACCTTGAGTCTAAGTACTGCTTCTAAGGTCTAAGATGAACTAAGACTAAACCTTCACACTGAACTTCAGTGTGTAGTAAACCCAGTAAATATATTGAAAATCATTTTTTTTACCACATGCACCTCTGACCAAAAGAACAAGGTGTTTCCCACCTTAAGACCTCAAACTGTCACATCCTTTATGGTGTATGTGCTGTAATTAACTGTATTCATGTTCACATGAAGTAACTAGATGAACAAGAATCACTGTATCATGTTCAACGTGTTAACCCAACCTTGTTTCCGAGTTATTTTTCAATGACTGTGCAGGTTGCAAAATGCTGTAACAATGCATAATGCTGACATTGTCCTCATTTTATGACCCATGGCCATGCATTTTAGACGTTAAAAACATTTATGTACCATTTATTTACCACACAGCAATCTAATGCTTTGCTTTTCCTATTTAAAGATGTAGGCCACTTGCTTCATATAGAACACTTGCCACTGATATTAACACACTATCAGAAATCAATGGATTTGGTCTCCACCTTTGACCAGATATTTGAAATAACTCAGACAATTGTACGATTTCAGCTGTGAATTTATTGATAAGAATGGTCCAATAAATAGTTTAACACAGCGTAACCAGTGAATGGTTCAGAACTGCTCGACATCCGTGCATCAGTGCTTTATCTTCCATGGTACACATCAGTTTGTCACATTACACAAAACCAGATTAGAAATTATGGAACAGCTCCTTCAGGTCTGCGAGAAAGACCCGACTTGGAGGGGGACAGGAGCGTGTTTGTTTCCAAACCAAGGGGGCAACTGCTTTCGTTCTGCTTGTATTTCAGTCTCAGTAAAATGGCTACGTGTGGAAAGATGCAGTGCTTGAAATGTTACACAGACGTTACCAAAGCTTCAGTAAGAAAAAACTACAGGTGACAAAGAAAACACAGAAACTGTAAGCCATGTTGGTCTAAAGAATCGGTCTCAAAATTGCAAGATGAACTTCTCCTTTTCCCCCGTTTGTCCCACAGAACCTGCCACTTTATGTGTGACTGGGTACAACACCTCATTTTATCTAGAATTCAAATCCAAACACAAATCAAACATGTCAAGGTACATTCAACACAATCTCTGCATCAATATAACCTGACTGGTGCGGAAGACTCAATCTTCTATCATCTACCTGAATTTGGATTTTAATGCCAGATTAAAATGGGATGTTCCTGCTTCCTCTTAGTGAGCATGGGGTCTCCCGCGGCCTCTGCCCCTGCCAGCGCCGCCTGGAGGTCCATCCGAACTGCTGCGCGGGTTCTTGATCGTCTCATCTACTGACAGGATGAGGCAGGCTGCCTCTGACGCCGCCGTCAGAGCATTGATCCGCACGACAGACGGCTCCCAGACGCAGGCAGCGAAGTTATCTGCGATGTCCTCGTTGTTGATGTCCACACCGTACCACATGCCACCCTGCAGCGAGAGGACAGACGAAGCACAACACAAAGTCAAATGGAGTCGACTTTATTCCCAGTTCCACTTCTAAACACAAAGGCCATAAAAGCGCCCTTATCCCAAGTGCTTCATTTAAAGTGAGATGATGCGTTTAATGTCCT
Source organism: Lepomis gibbosus (assembly GCA_029875015.1). Lineage (NCBI taxonomy): Eukaryota > Metazoa > Chordata > Actinopteri > Centrarchiformes > Centrarchidae > Lepomis > Lepomis gibbosus. The sequence goes on from JAPMOB010190664.1 coordinate 23,526, forward strand.
ACCTGGGCGTGTTTGGCACGCAGTTTGTTCAGGATGTTGGTGGCGTCAAAGCCAGCGTTGTCGCACAGCTGTCTGGGGATGATCTCCAGGGCCTTGGCGTACGCTCCGATCAGCAGCTGCTGTTTTCCAGGGATGGTCCTGGAATAGTCCCGCAGGTACTTTGACAACTCCATCTCTATGGCTCCTCCGCCCGCTACAATGGAGTCATTCTGGAAAACGTAAACAACAAATTATACCAAATATCAAAACGATCTCTGGAACGAAGGGACCAGGGTCTAAATTTAGTCTTTATTTTACCTCCCACCCCAACAGTCCCTGCTCGGGGAGTGGTACTTTCCGAAAGTACCGGTACTTTAGGGGAATGGGGCGAGTAGAGGCTACTGGCTTTAAATCGAGCACGTCGACTGTTTTTCTGCTACTGCCCCTTTTTTTCCACTTTTGTTTGCAAACCAATAAATCACAATCAACAGTCAGATAGCACACAAGTCTCGCCGATGTCTGGCTGAGATCGTACATCGCCATTGAATTTACTGCTATTTACAGCAGCCAACAGCTGATGGAGTTCCGCTAAATACTGGGTGTGAAATTGTTTTAAGTTTTTATCAGTCAGGAAGTTTTAACACGGAGCTGAAGTCGGTGTCGTCCTCTCCACAACAAGCTGGTATTATAACAGGTAATAAATCCCGTTCCTCTGACTTGAGTGCTGGAAATGTTTTAATAACCTTCCATTCGTCACAATTTTATTTTTGTGTTGCTTTCTCTGTGCTGGAGTTATTTTAAGAACTTTATGGCTTTATCCAATTTGTTATTAAATGTGTAAGAAACTTTATCGTGTGTCTCTTCATTACACTCCCATCCAAAAAACCTGTTTGAACAGTTAATGTTCAAGCAAAGCCTATCGTTGTGTTTTTTTATTATATTCCAATGAAACCTGATGTTCATTTATAAATCTGCTCATGGATAGTGGTTAATAAATAATGATGTCTGTGCATCGCTTTGTACGGGCGTATGTGTCAGCTGGTTAATTTGCCTAATCTTCACAGGTCTTTGGACTGCAGTGGAAACGCACACATCACTGGACTGAAGGAACCTTTTAGTTCCTTGAAAAGAGGTCTGGGACTTAAAAGTGCCTGGTACATCTGGTGGAAACGCAGCTGATGTGAAGCAACCCTCTGCTAACAGGCTCCAGAATCAGATTCCTAGTTATCCTCAAAGTCCTTTTAGGCAAGTCACGCCACTTGGCAGCCATCTTGGCAACAGCTCTCGGCAGCTATTTCAGACTAACCAGACCAGGCTCCTATCTGAATGAATGGGACGAGAGACAGAACTGCAGTTTTACTGGTCCCGGGACATAAAAACTACATGACTGGAACCAGGAATAAAATCTGATAAAAATCGCTGAAAAGGTACTTTGCCTCAGAATAATGTGTAAAAAGCATTTTTCCAGACCGGTTATACTTCTACTGCGCATGTGTAGTAGTAGTGATGCATTAGCAGTAAACCCCTTATGTCAGTTTAACCACACAATTGGCTGAAATATATTTCCCACCTCAGCTGTTAAAAGACGACTTGGCTTTCTAACGGCAGAGGTGGGACAACCGCTGTCTATGGCATTATGGGTTTTCCGTATGCAGCTGTATTAAGGATTCTTAAAGTGACATGTCTCCTCTATATAACGTCTCTGGGTATGCAACTGCCCAAACTCTACGATCACTTTATAACCTTATATTTCAGACTCATGAATCCTTATGACTCAACACATGTCACGTAGGTGGAATGAACATAAACACAGCGCTTTTACTAAATATATAAAACACTATGAGCACTTAAGAGCTGCAGTTAATAAGCCTTTTTGCACTCACTGGAAAACTTTCATCAGTCAACTGACCTTGATGGCTCTGCGTACGATCATGATGGCATCGTGCAGCGATCGCTCCGTCTCCTCTGTGAACTGTTCTGCTCCGCCCCTCAGGATGATGGTGCAGGTCTTTGCCTTCGGACAGCCCTTAAAGAAGTTAAACCTACAGACACAGACATGGTGGGTGTGAGCGTTGTTTACTCTGACGGTATTCTCTGAAGACAACTGAATTTAACTTGTCACTCTTACCTCTCTCCTCCAAGCTGGACCTCTTCGAAGAGTTCACACTGTCCCAGGACATCGTCTGTCATGGCGCCTACTGAGGTCTGGATGGAGCCACCGCAGGCCTGCAGGTCACATTACACACTATCAGGCTTGTTCAAGCTCCTTTTAACAGACAATATTAGGGTCCCAAGCCCCATTTTTACACCACCGAATGATATGTTTCTGCATAGATAATTACCAACAAGGCTGAAGATAATAGTAAAACTGCAACAAGTTCACATCTTATTAACTGAGTAAAATGTTTTTCTTGAAAATACTAATTAAAAAAAAAATCAACCAAATCAAATCTTCATCTTCTTGTTTTTTTGTTTCTTGTATTTAAAGAAACTTTTTTTCACTGTAAATTTAATTTTAAGGTTTAAGTTCCCCTCTAAACATGTTTAAAAACAGTCTGGCAGGTATTCTAGTATATAATTCAGATGTGTGGTTTAAAGAAGTGGGGTATTCAGTCCGTCTCTGTCCTACCATCATGGTCCTCTTTAGGTCCTCCTCCTGCACCCTGCCAGCACAGAACAGGTCTCTGTCAGCGAAGTACTGGGTGGCCACGTCACCAATGGGTAACTTGGACAAAACCACCTTGGCTCCTGACTTATAGATCTTATCCAGTTTGTCGTACAGGATGTTCCACTCTGCGTCCACAATGGCCTGGTACTCCTGCAGAAACAGGGAAAGAAGGTCAAATCTCTTTTGCGGGGAGCCAGGAGGAGAAACAAACAACATTTCAAGGCTCTTATTTTCTGATGGTTCATACCTCTACAGATTTCACGCGGACCTCAGCGTTGTCCTTCTCAGCCTTCAGCTCCAGCTCCACATTGAGCAAAGCAATCTTTGGATTGTCGTAGCGCTTAGGCTGCATCTCAAACCCAGCATAGGAGAAGGTTTTCTTGAAAGCAACCCCAGCAACCAACTGGGAGTCCTGTGAAATTTTAATACATTAAGTATAACAGGTGAATTTGGAATAAAATTTAAAAAAAAGGAAAGCAAGACAAGATTCATATAAACCTTAAGGTGCAGCCTACTTGGGTTGTTTTTTACTTGCTAACCCAAATTTTCCATGACGGACGCATAAACTTGTTTCTGACGGTTGCTGTTGTCATTTCTTGTATTACGCAATTTCTGAGGCGACCTTTGTTTAAGTGGGGGTAAAGGTAAAATATACAAACCTCAAGGGCTCCTCCCTGGACCTTCTTGATGCCAATCATCTTCAGAGCCAGCAGCTCGTCCAGATGCATGACGGCGTCCACCACCATTTTGGAGAAGAACTCCTTCTGACCGGCAATTAGCTTGGAGTTGAGGGCCGTGGCTGCGCACTTCTCCAACAGCTGCCTCTGCTCTCTGTGAGGACAGAGAGGGAAACAGTACGTTTGAAAATGTAAAACCAGACCACCTTTAAAAAGCTAGATTTAACTTTGGCCTGAGGATACAATATTAATATACTGCTCATAGGAGAGACAGCAGATAGATTTAACTTTGGCTATATGTAGAAACTATTCTGTACTCACTGCTTGTCGTCTTTCTTCACAGAGACAGAAATCTCCTTGACCTTGTTGACAGCGAGGGCGGTGGCGGTGCGGAACGCTCTGATGATGGTCTGAGGGTGGAGCCCCTCCTCCACGTATGGCTTTAGCTGCTTCAGGAACTCAGCAGCCAGCAGAGTGACGGAGGTGGTGCCGTCTCCAACCTGAGGGTGGGACAAAGGACAGAAAAAGATTATGAAAACCTATCATGACGTTGGTGGTGCCAGTTAAAAGTTTCAATGAACTTGAAACTATGATGTCCTGCCTTAATCAAACACACACTTCTCACCTCGGCATCCTGAGAGCGAGCGATGTCCACCAGGGTCTTGGCTGCGGGGTGAACCACATCCAGCAGCTTCAGGATGGTGGCTCCATCATTGGAGATTGTGGCTTTACCTGGAAAAAAAAACACAATAAAATTTTTTGGTGAGGATGAATTTCTCCTGTAATCCCATTCTTTCTATCTGTGTCTACCCATCTCTCCTCACCTCTGCCATCCACCATCAGTTTGTCCATCCCCCTGGGTCCCAAGGTGGTTCTGACAGCCTCAGCAATCACCTAAAACAACCCCACAGGTACATTTATACAGAATTTAAAGCATACTTAGTTATGCGCATACTACACACAGAAAAAGGCTGTTTTTCTGACCTGGCAGGCATTGATGTTGCTCATGAGCTGGGGAATGCCCTGAGATGAGTCTGTCCCCTCCTTCAGCAGGATAACCGGTGTGGGCTGGAGAGAGAGGAGAAGGGGTTGGTTGACAATAGAACAAAAAGAGGAGAAAAATCAAGTAAGCTGAACGACTAACTTAACGTAAGTCCAGTATCCTGGAGTAGTGTCTCCTGGTTATCTACAAAAATGCAATTCCTGCTTGCACAACTACGGACAGTCCGCTTCTTCATGAACATCGGTGGCAAAAGCCCAAGCTTGATTACGACCAGGTTTAGAACAAACGGCAAAAAATACTACGGTGTGAATGGCAGGTAAAGAGGTTTTCATTTGTAAATCGATGGCTGAGAAACAGTTTTTATTTTATTTTTTATTTAACCTTTATTTTACCAGGAGAGAAAATCCATTGAGATTTTTAATCTCTTTTAGAAGAATGTCCTGGATCAGTGTTAATGCTCATCATGTTTCTGTGAAATCTTATCGTGGTGATAATAATCACATCATGTTTAATTGCATTATCATACCAGGCAAAGTATTTAAAAACTATCACAAGTAATGTTTTGGTACATGTGTAAATAATGCGGAGCATGCTTCGTTGTATTAATACTGTAACACAATATCTGAACAACTTATATTGTTGTGATAGTGATTACAGCCATGGCACCGTTACCATTTAAGGTAGAAGTGCAACACACAACAGGCCGAAGCTGGTTACTGTAGCTGCAGGATGCTTTTGTTACCCATCGGACATTCAAATGTATGACCCTGACAAACACCCGGATGTCTGTTTAAAGTCTGGATGTCACATTTCAGCAGTACAACACATATTACTGTTTCCTGATCATTAGCAAGCAGCTTTTAGCAAATGACTGTCATGAACTGTGTCTGGTCTTTTGTCTGCTGCTCTGCATCAGTCCACTTTACTCAGACATGGCTACCAAACCTCTGGACAAATACAAATGCGCAGAGACTGAGCAAACACATTTACGTTTATCGGCTGTCCGAGCTACCTCCTTTACAGTAACGTTAGCTTACAGGGGAAATGTTTCCTATGCAGCCACTCATACAAAGAGGCTAGCTGACTGACAATAAGCTGACTGGCAAAGCTGCAATTACATGCGCAATAAACGCAAAAACAATGGCATAGTTAAAACAAAGTACCCTGAATTGCAAGGACAAACTGTAATAATCAGCTAAGGGTAGTTTATGTTTTCTCAGTAACAGCTAACATGTAAGTTAGCATCCCCGTATACGCCCAGTGGTACGTGCTAACTCTGAGCGGCTAACGCAGTCTGACTAACGATACAACCATTTTAAAAATTAATTTTCAAAAAATAACTGTTTCCCAACACCGCCAAGAGAGAGTAATTTATATTAACAGTAGTCCGGATGCGGATGGTCACAGACAAGCGGGAGGATGGACACGGATTATAGGTTTGAGTGTGGGGCATGGATGCTAACTCACTCACCATCATCTTTGCGGTTCCTTCGAGAAGCTTTCCGCCGGCATCCAATCCCACAATTCAGTTCGACAGTAAGAGCTGCCGGGCTGCGTTTACGAACACGACGCAGCTTTTTGTCAACGATATCAGTTTTCTGTTGTAACTTCTTTTGTGCAATGAGAAGGGTTGCGATTTTTTACAACCCCAAATTACATGAACGATACATTAAATGAATAAATGCTATGCTAACCATAAATACATTAAAATTACCATTAAATGGGTACGACAGCAGGAGAACTATTAACTGATGCAGCAGACTGAATCTAGTCAGACTGAAATGCCATTTAGTTTTCACTTTATTATCCAGTCTGACATTGAGTTCATGCTTGGATTGTCCACCTGTATGAGCGATGTTACTTCGCTCCTTATCTCTGTGCCCTGTTATTAAAAGGTGTAACTCAGCATTAGAAGTTGCTAAGAAGAGTTTGTGTTTGACTACCTTCTGCATCAATCTCATCCACGCGTGTTTCCAGCTGTTTTTTCTGTCACTGTTATCACCATTCTTTCTTTTTTTAGATGTTTCTACAACTGTTTTATTAAATAGAACCCAGTAGGGACAGACATGTAAAAAAAAGTCCCCGACCTGACAGTGTCAGTTTAATGTAAAAACTTTTCCAATAACTGAGATAAAGTCCTGATATTAAATTAATATAGTCACACAAGGTGGAGGGGGAAGAAGCTTTATAAATAAAGCTGTACTGGATGAAGACAAAATAGGAAAATAAAGTTTTGCTATAACTGTGACAAGGAGGATAAACAATTTATAAACAAATAGGTCTAGGCTCTTTTTTATTATTTAAATTGATAATTTAATTGAAGATGCAGTAGGGGACACAATCACTGTATATTCTCTGTCACCACATTACAAAATGTGGGAAAACATTTCCCTTTTCCTAAGCATGTAAAAGGTAAGCCAGATGTTTGACTGAGTGCCAACCAGTGATTCAAAGCAGTACTCAAATCTGCTAAGAATTGGGGTGAAATGGTCAATAGTGGAAGATTTAAAAAAAACTAGCACCATAACATGATCGTGTGATTCTTATCAAGCCTTACTCACTCACTAGAAGCTGTACTTATTCAGAGTGGAATAAACAGATAGATTATCACCAGTTATTACTGATTCCCATAGTGAAGGTACAATGATAAGCCTGGAGGAAGATCATTTGTGCATCATTTGAGTCACAATTTATCCATAAAGTGTTAACATACAGTAACAGTAACTAACCTTTCAGAGGGCTGTGAGTGGCGCTCTGAAGACTCTGGGTTTGTTTCAGCTGCTCAGTGTTGAAAAAACTGTGAAATAGACACAGTGTACTACTGTGTACAACTACATAGAAGTTCTGCTGTAATTTGCTTTTTTCACATCAAATAGTGGGCACTGGACAGTTTTTGTCACGCACTCCTCTGTAGAACAACTGACCTAAAAGCGGTTATTCTGTACTATTTGACCAAAAAACATATGTGCTAAGAAAATTGGAATAAGAATAAGAAAATCGTTTGTTTCAAAGATTGGAAGCCCTTTCTTTATTAAGTGTACACTGTCCTATTAGGGGGAAAAATCAATGACATATGACATATTGATATATTGGCTTTTTTCCCCACTCATGGGCTAGCCAAATGTCTTTGCAGAGCACCCTTCAACAAGACAAAGCGCTCTACATAAGACATAAAGAGGCATGTAGATGAGATATAAAATAAACTATTTATCATTAAAAACACAGAAATACATTTTTGTCAAATCAGCCTAAAAATATAACACTAAAAATAGCTGTGCAGTGACAGTGCAAGATGAGAGTCATCGCTACAAAACAAAAAGTGGTGTCTTGAACGCAGCTTTTGTGACGTGTCACGGCGCTGCTGAATACACGACTCTGATTGGCTTGCGGCTTGTGAGACGCAGCCTGCGGTGTGCTCGATATAGTCTCAACCTGTACTCCATGGGCGGAGCTCTCGGTCAGCCCTATATTCAACACGGCAGACTCCGCCCGCACAGACACCCTCAACAACAAACCACGCGCTCACAATGTTTTACCAAGAAGTCGCGCGGAGTTTAGATGTTGTACACATATCTATGGCGGGAGAGGTTGACCATAGCAGGCTTTAATAACCTAAGTCGTTGTTTTGATTGTTAAAATAGTATCAAAATAAAGCAGGACAGCAGAAAGAGTTGTGACAGTGAAGATCTTTGCTGGATGACAAAGATGGACGACTTCGGAGTTTATGCAGCGTTTGGAGTAAATGGTCCGCCTCAGAGGCTGCTGAGGTACGATTAATAATTCAGGTTTTTAACAGGGTAACTTAGCCAGTGGTTCAACTTGTAACACTGTCTGTGAGCATTATTGTATCTGAACTGCAGCTCAATCGTCTTTAAAAAACATATTTGTCAGCAGTGATTGTCATAAACTTTGCTGCTCCTCATTGGCGCCTCTTTAAACTATCCATTCTTACAGTTAGCTTATCTGTTATTGTCATACACATGTGAATAAATACTTTATCCATCTTTCGCCTAGTTTTTCTGCCTTTAAAGAGAGGCCAACCTTTATTTATTTGCCCCCCTCGTGTGACAGTGCTGACGGTTCCAGCCGGGTGTCTGTTGCAGTCCCCCCATGTGTCCGCCAGGTGGTGCTGTTCAGCAGCGGGCCTTGGGGGGAGAGGATCTGCGTCAACGCGGAGCTCAACGATGCTGACCGGATCCCCATCACTATCGGAAAACTGACTCCTTATAACAAGTAGGCTGAACCTCAGGGGGTTTGTCCCCATGATAACATTATCACTGCTTAATTATATGGTGACTGTGTTGTGATCTTCCTGGGTGCTGTCCCGTGCATCTACTGTCTCCCACTGCCATCCAATCTGAACATAAATATTCTGATTTAATCAGTAGCCTTTTGCTGTGTCCCCAAGGTGCCTGTCCTGGGAGCAGTGGGAAGAGGAGACTTGGACAGACAGCGTCACACTGAATGTCGCTCTGGAAGGAGGAAACCTGGTAAATATAGATCAAACTGTAAGATTCAGGACTAAATGGCATGCTGGGAACAGTCAAACAAACAGCCATAAGAATTGGGTATTCTGCTGTTCCAGCTGACAGACAAGCCTTGAGATAAGAAGTATAGAAGTATAACACGGTATTCCTTAGGGAGTAAGTCAGTACATCCTTAATAGTCTTTTAACATCAGTCACATCTGCTCCTACGCAAGGATTCATGAATCGTGTGTACATTTTTCCCCTCAGGTAAAAGCAGATTGGTCAGAGCCTGAGCTCATCCTGGCTGTGAAGGAATACACACCTAAGGTAATCTGTGAATACTATATTTGTAATAACATTATTAGTATTGGAAATTAGCAGTTACACAACAAAAGCTCATATCAGGAGCTACATGCAATGGTTAATTTTTAATCTGACACAGATCCGGGACCCGCACATGAATAATACTTTACTGATGTTATTGTCACAGCTTCCCTTCACGGTTTACTCTTTAAAGCGTATTTGAAACATTCGCTAAATGATAACTGTCAGAGTCTGTTGCTGCCGTCCCAGGACACCGTGGCTCCGCTCGCAGCCCGCGAGCTCAACGGCAAGAGGAAGAGGGAGCGGGTGTCAGAGGGAGACAGCGACGAGAATAAGGTGACGAAGAGAGGAGAAGACGAGAACGTGTGTCCAAATGGCGCCGTAGAGAAGACCACACCCGTGCGAAAGGCCAGAGGTCAAACCAAAGGTGGCCAGAAGCTGTTCAGTGGTGGAGGAGATGCAACAAAGATGAAGGGAGCGAGCGAGAGAGGCAGCGTGCTGTGTAAGGAGAATTAAAATATGACGATGCAGCCGTTTATTGTTGTGATGTCAAATCCATGACTTCAAACAACTGTGTACCAAATAAGTGAAGATTAAATATTTATGGAAGGAATGCGACTAAAAAGCTGTCTTAATGCCTGTGTGTGTTTGCCGGTGAAAGTGTTTGTGAAGAAACGGTATTTATGCCTGTGTGACGGTATTGCTGAGGATAATTGGTGCCACAGGCACTCCCGTAGCTCGGTGTGGGGGAGTAAAACATTTCTTTGTCCTTCCCTTTCTTTTTCTTTCAGCTAATGGAGAAGGCGAGGCGTCGGGGATTGTGGGAAGAACGCCTCCTCAGAGCGCAGCCAGGACGAAGAGTAGGCAGGCCAAGACTCCCACACACACCGGTGAGTCTGTGCATACACATTACATACCATCTTTACTTTTTGTCATATTCATTCCCTTTTCAGCCCCATCGATGGCGCTTTGATGCACATCACCCAACTAAAGTTCACAGAACGACACGTTGTGTAGCAAGAAGCGTTCAGTGCAGGAATGTAACACAAACTCGGACAAGGTGCATCCAGGTGTTTGTAGGTTACAGCTACCTGGGTAGTTCTGACTGAAGGCCACTGTCCAATGCTCATTGACTAGTGTGTTAGTCCCTTCGGCACGCTTGGTGAAGCGTGATCTTCAGGCAGCTGTTCACATATCTAATCTTGTCCAAAAGGTTGTGAGTTTATTAACTATGTGCTTCCTGCAGCCCCTCTGCTCAGCCCGTCAGGCCGCTGGGGTCAGACTCTGTGTCCCATCGATGATCAGACTGCTATTCTGATTGGAGGGCAGGGAGCCAGAATGCAGTTCTGCAAAGACCCCATGTGGAAGCTCTGCACAGGTCAGTCAGTCATGAACAACATTTCAAAATCCATTTCACACGAGGCTCCAGTGTGTCCATGTCAGACCGAGCGTTTTTGTCTCTGTCCAACAGAGGACATGTCCTGGGTTGCAGCAGAGACTCTGGCAGAGGGTCCAACACCCGAGGCCAGGATCGGCCACACGGTCGTCTACGACCCAGACTCAAAGCGGATCTTTGTGTTTGGAGGCTCTAAGAACAAGAAGTGGTTCAATGACGTTCACATCCTTGACACACAGAGCTGGAAGTGGACCATGGTGGAGGTGCGTGTGTTTTGCTTGTTTTAAGTCTATTTTTGCCGCTCTTCGTCTTTCTTCATGTCCTCCTCCCCTCTCCCGTCTGCTTCAGGCTCAAGGGAAGGTTCCTCCTTTGGCTTACCACAGCTGCAGTATGTTTCGGGGGGAGCTGTTTGTGCTGGGAGGGGTGTTTCCTTGTCCTAACCCGGAGCCCGACGGCTGCAGTGACTCGCTGTATATCTTCGATCCCCACCTCTCCATCTGGTACCAGCCTATTGTAACCGGCGACACCCCCTCCCCCCGCTCAGGGTAACATCCACATGGCAGTTGTTTTTTTTCACAAACATGCACACATTTAATCGCTTTATTTTCTCCCGGTCTTATCTTTGCTCTGTGTTTCTCCTTCAGTCACTCTGCATGTGTGATGCAGGAGAGGAAGATCTATGTGTTTGGTGGATGGGACACTCCTGTCTGCTACAATGACATGTACATGCTGGACCTTGGTAAGCCGCACAGCGACTGCTTTTTACACTTACATTTACTCATTTGGCAGGTTTTTATTGGAACTTCCTGGTTTCATGCACACACATTGCGTTTCTCAGGTCTGATGGAGTTTTCTGCTGTAAAAACAACTGGGAAAGCCCCCTCTCCTCGAAGGTACGCAACCCAAACAGATCTGTAATCTTCATTTATTTATTCTTTGATCAGAGAGTACATCAATCAACATTTTGCCAATTTTAGACTTGTGTTTACGTAGCATTTAACATTTACTTAGGCTGAAAGAAAATATGTTTTTAGTTTTTGTATTGAGAAATTTCAAACAAGGTCACTTCGTGTGTGTTCGTGTTCCAGCTGGCATGGCAGTGCCGTGCTCTCAGACACAAAGTTCCTGATCCACGGAGGTTACAACGGAAACAACGCTCTCAGCGACACCTTCATCTTTGACATAGGTGAGAGGCAGCTCACAAATACACACAATTACATAAAATGTAGGGAGAATCCTCATTGACCTGAAATGATGATATATTGATTAAAAAAAATACATTTTAAATCGATCGACAACTAATTGTTCAAGCACCTGTCAGTTGTGTTTACAGAAATGACACGGTGAATCTAGTGGCCATGTGCAGTATATGTGTATATAAGGTGATGCAGACTAGCATCACGTTTAGGGCTGCAGCTAACAATTATTTTAATTATCCAACTTGATTAATCTGCCGATTATTTTCTCGATTAATCGATCGATTCTATAAAATGTTAGAAAATAGTGAAAATGGCCGTCACTATTTCCCGGAGGTCAGCGTGACATTTTCAAATGTCATGTTTTGTCCGACCAAAAGTCCAACGGAAAACTAAAGAAACCAGAATATCTTTGTATTGGAGAAGCTGGAACCAGCGATTAATCACCATTTAAACAGTTACAAAAAGAAGACATTATTATATTGTTAAATTATGGACACTAATCACTCTTGTCTTTGTTTCACTGGTGCAGACACCAACAGCTGGACGGAGGTGACGCTCCCGCAGCTCTCTGTCCCCAGGGCGGGGCACTCCATCATCACCATGAAGACAGCCGGTCACCACCGTTTCTCAGAGGAGGAAGATGTTGACACAGGCTCCGTCAGCCGAACTCTGCTGGTGTTCGGAGGCGGAGACAATGAGGGCAACTTCTACTCCGACCTGACGACACTCTCTGTGGAGGAGCTGCTCCGGGCTTTTTGAAGAGAGTGAGTCAGAGGTGAATCCTTACTCCCTGACTGGATGTGGACACCTACAGACTGACGCTTTTATTATTTATATTCCTATAATTTGTCTTTTGTTTCCTCTCGTTGTTTCTGCCCTCTCTTCTTTATGGTTTTTAAAGGGTTTGAAATTTTAGTATGGGGAAAATGTAGCATGCACAGTTTGGGCATTTCTTGAAACCAGATCTCAAAAGTTAAACTGCAGCTTTCATGCCAGTTTTCCTCAGTCTTCCCTTGTGGATCCAAATTAATAAAAATGGCCACAGGGACATTACTCAGATGTTTATGTACAAAGTTCATGCTCAGGTAAAATGTATTTTTTATTGTAGCCCTGATATTTGGACCATGTCGTCTCTGGATAGCTGCAAGTGTTATAGTGGGGAGAGAAAAAAAATCACTATTCATGTTCCTGTGCTGTTCCGTTTTGCACTTGGCTTCTGTCTTTACTTAATAAACATTTTGTTTTCTACACCGTCTTTCAATCAAAATCCTCCTTTAAAGTTTACATTTAGTTTTTCTTCACATGTGCAGAAGATGTAGAGACTGTTAAACCCTCTCAGACTCAATTTCAACATCCGTATCCATTTGCAGGATAATGAACCCTCCTTCGTCGGGCATAGAACGGTAGTGCGAGTTGTGTCAAGCTCATGTCATTTAAATGGGGGAAGGTCCATTAGTACCATCCCTGGTAGCTCGGCACCAACATGAGCTAATGTCAGACTATTAGAGTAACGCTGACGTTATCATGGAGCCAAAGCTAAATGGAGACATTTTAATAAAAGATTAGCAGAGCTCGAGAGGGATTACCTTCGCTTCTGCCGGGTGGCTGATAATGGTGTCATGAATGTGGACAGGTTTCTTTACTTTCATATTTTCACTGGATTATACAGCCAACCTCCCTGGTAACAGGAGCTTCACACAAGTCCGTTTATGACCACTTATTTAATGTACGAAGTAGCAGCACATGAAATGTTGTTTCTGTTCCTCCCCCCCAGCAGAAAACAAATTAAAAAGTGTCCTGTCTTCAGATAGTCTTGCTTATGATGGGTATCTTTTTAGATTGTAATCAATATGATTACATGTGAGTACTCTCAAAAAACAAAATAAATATACAGTTTTTCTCCTCCAGAGGTCAGTGAGTTCCCAATGAGTTCCTAGAAAGGTCCCTGGAAAGAAGTGTGTAATCTGGTGCTCATCCTAGTGAAAATACACAGCGCTCTGAGACAGATATTTTAGTTAGAGCTCAGATTGTTGAGTTTCTAAAGCATTTGTTGATTCACAGAGGGAATTTCATCCATCTTCATCACTCTTCACTGCGGCCTGCTGGTGAATTTTGCCACGGCAGTGTTCAAACAGCAGATTGTAAACAGTATGGAAGCGGAGGGAGTCCTGCAGCCGTGAGGTGGCTGTGGCCTCTTTTACCTCAGCAGAAGCAGGAGAACCCAGATAAAGATGGAGCAATCCTGGGAAATGTTTCTTTACATGAGCACCCGCAGAATTCAGACGGAGCCTGTTACACTGGCTGCTTGGTCGAGGCGAACGAGTAAAGAAACACATCTTTTCTAGAAAACTTAAGACTTTTGTGCTTTTTTCTTCTTGTCTTCCTAAAAACCAGAAAATCAGTTGGAGGCCGTGACGCTGGTTTCACCTACTCCGTTGGCATTTCCTCTTGTGGTGCAAAGGAAAACCCAGCTTCCTCAAACCTTTCAATTAAACACAAATCAGTTTCCTCATGTCCCTTTAAGACGTGTGTGTACGTGCCTTTTCCCACTTGATTCTTTCACTGCAAGAAAATAAATAATGCAGTGTACTTAATGGGATTTCTGTTCTCTTATTACTAAAGTACATTTTGTTGCACTTAACTGTGATTGTAGCACAGCCTGTGCAGATTCAGCCTATTTTTGGACTTCTTCAATAGTTTTGCCCACGCTGTGAGTCAGCACCTACTAAATACCCAGGTTAAGGCTGAGATTGTCGCTCTTTCACTCTGTTAAACCATTAATTAGGCAAAAGAAAGATTATCCCTCTTTTACGCTGACTAATTTTATGTTTGTTAGTGTACTCTAGTTTCCTCCGTTTCCCCTGCTTATCTCGTCTGCTATAATCATGTCTGGTTCGTCTTGTCTCACTGTGTTACAGAGTAAATGTCTGTCAGCAAGTGCTCCTTACTGATGATGCACATTATGTGTTGGAGATATGCAGTCATGGTTCCCGCCTTTTTTTTGTCAGACTAACCTTTACAGTACTTAAATCATTTAACACTGTTATCATACAAAGTTTATTATCACTTCAGATCTGTGTTTGGACTTCTCTGTACAGTTCTCTTTAATTTCTCTGGATGTTATGGACAAATTGCTGCAAATCAATGACCATGGATGCTTTATGGCAATATACAATTTATGGTCCTCCTGCACAGGTGTGTTCACTTAATGTGCCTGATGAAACATATCTGAAGATGAATGAACCCAATAAATTTTTTAAACTGATTTTTCAGAAAGAGTATTGTATATGTTAGTGTGATATACAGTCACATGAACTGTAATTACAAATACATGCGACTACAGTAGATTCACCTCCAAAGATCAACTACCATGTTCAGAATTTAATTTAAAGTTAATTTAACTGAATCGACAAAGAAATTTAAGTCAATATTTTCTGTGCAATAAAGTGGACTCCCCAGTAAGTAAATATCTTTATACACAAATAAAAGATGTGGTGAGTTTGTAAGTAATATGGTTTTATTATAAGATTCTTATAATATGTCACTTAAGCAATCAGAAAAAAATTATCCCTGTGCTCTTTTTTGCTCCCCAAAATGTGTACAGTTCTTTAAGAATTCCTTTAATTACTTCCAAAATTTGATCAATAATGGGCTTACTGAGACGGATATGACTGATAAGGGCTTGGAGGTTCATGCTTCAGTGCAATTTAGACAACGTGATGGAGAATTTGGGTGCTGTTTGACTCGGATGTCACAGTAATCAAGACCTGCATATTGCCACATAGTTACCTCCAGTAGGACTGAGACACTGGATTCTTGTAGCGATGAACTGAAATGCAAAAAAAAAGGCTGGAAAGACAGCCTGACAATAACGTATCAACAGTCTGGCGTTGTGTACAGGATGCCAGCCTCTACAGAGAAAAATTATTGGCTACATATTAAAAATAACTGTTATTCCAGCCTCAATCTGGCCAAATCCATTTGGCACCGTGAGACAGGAGTTATAAAGGCTGGTATGTTTTTTTTTTAATGTTCATCCAATGAGACTTGAAATACCCTCAAATCAACTGCAATAAACAGTCTGAGGTTCAGTCTCCTACTCAGAGAGGCAAAGAAAAATAGGAGTGTGGCTGCCAAAAGATGCATTTTCATCCAAATATTTGTGGGTCACACAGCAGGAAATAGAATAGATAGATAGATAGATAGATAGATAGATAGATAGATAGATAGATAGATAGATAGATAGATAGATAGATAGATAGA